>CAUYRB010088766.1:0-23981 GCA_963574695.1 Propithecus perrieri
AGATGCACACGTTGTAGCCCTCGAAGGCGTGTTGCAGCATCTCCTCGCCGATGTCCCGGTACACCTGCTTCTGCGAGGCATAGTTGATGTCCTCGGGCTGGGGACAGAGGGAGGCGGCTGCAGGAGGCTGCGTGGGCCTGATGCCCCGCCCGCCCTGTCCACGCAGCCAGGCGGTGCCACAAGGGAGGGATGAAGAGCAGCTGATCGAGGCCAGCAGGCAGGCAGAAGGGCGTCCCAGCAAGAGCCCAGCAGTGGGACCCAAACCAAAGTCCGCTCCGTGTGACAGTGGAGGGAGGGACAAGAGCTAGGGCTGGAGGGAGCAGAGTCAGAGACCCAGTGACCCCCAGGCTGGGCTAGTGTCTGGACCGATCCCGAGGGCAGCAGGGTGCTTTAGGGAGAGGGCAGCAAGGCCAGCCAGGGCCACGCGGGAGGAAGGCAGGATTGGACAGGGGAGGTGGGGAGCCCTGGGGCTGTTCCTGGGGGGGGGCGCTCAGAGACGTGCAGATGAGGAGCTTGGGTGGGGGGCTCGTGCCTTCTGGAAGGATGCAGGGGGTGGTGGGTGGTGGGCCGGCCCCGCGTGGACTGGACGTGGGGGGAGGGAGGGAGCCTGGGTCTCCCAGCGTGCAGGGCCCTGGTGCCCGGCGGCCGCAGGGTCCGCCTTGGACAGTCTGAGTTCAGGACGTCTGGGGAAGGTGGTGACGGCAACAGATGGACACACAGCTCAGCCCTGGCCACCGCCTCGCTGGGGCCAGCGTGTGTCCTTCTGGGGAGCAGGTGGGGCCCCCACCCCATTAGAGGGGAGCATGCGCTCAGAGATGGCCCCAAGGTCCACACGGCCTCCTCGCCCCTGCCCTGGCTCACCGAGGTGTGTGACCAGTAGGAGTAGTCGAAGCTGAAGCTCTTGGGCGTCTCCTTTGGCTGTTTGGGGTTGACGATGGCTGCAGAGGGAACACGCGTGGTGGTCAGCGCTGCGCTGAGAGGGACCCCAGCCCGCTGCAGTCTGCACCCCCAGAGGTGGGAAAGTGGGCCTCAGGGGCCTCTGGCTCCCCACAGGTCAGGCCCCAGAACCGGAGGGGATCAGCGCCCCACTCCCAGGCAGAAGAGCCGTCTCCGCCCCTCTCTTCGTGGGGGACCCGCTGCCCATGATGCCCCAGGACGTCACGGCACCAGCCTGCGGGGCTCTGCGCTGTCCTCCGGCCGAGGGCCCCTGAAGGTGGCCCAGGAGGATCCTCCCTGCAGACACTGGGCCCCACCCCATCCCTGGGGTCCCCCAGCCCTGCCCAGGCTGCCGTGCTCCGGCTCTGCTTGCACGAAGCCTAGAAGCCCGGGGAGGCCGGGGCATCCTGTCACACTCCTGTCCGGGGCGTTCCGTTGCAGGGGACGCCACAGTTTGTTCATTCTCCTGTCAGGGGATAGTCAGGCTCTTTCTAGGTTTGCTACCGTGAACACAGCTCTTCGGCACTGTCCTCTGCACGAGCCCCTCCTCCCCCGGCCTCCACCGAGCTTCCAGCCCAATCCCGGGCACCTGGGCAGGCTGCAGCCTCACAGAATGTCCATTCCTCAGACCAGGAACAAATTCCAGAATGAGCGATGAGGCCGTCAACCACGGTGCGTCCCAGGAGCCCCCACCCCACCTGCTACCTCCCACCCTAGTCCCCAGCACTTCCCAGGCCCTGGACGGGTCTGGACCCGGCAGACGGCATGTCCTCAGCGGCCAGGCAGAAGGACCCGCTGCCTGGAGCACTGTCTGAGCCGGGAACTTCTGTGCTCACGGAGGCCCCGCCAGGCCAGAGGCAAACCCATTCCTGAGTTTTCCCACCCAGGAAGCGCACAGCCAGTCCTGGTCGGGGAGGGCTCTGGGGCCACCTGGGAGACCGGACCCTCGTCACCCCACTTGGACACGAAATCTACGTCTGTCCATCCCTGGGACTGGCTTCCCTCTCAGGCAGGGGCTGGGGCACAGCACAGCCTCGGGGACAGCCACACCCTCCCCACCGGCGAGTGCCCAGGGTGACCTGCTGCCATCACCCAGGAGAGGAAGAATCCCCCAGTTACAAACTGTGTCCTCTGAAATTCATACGCTGAAGTTCTAACCCCCGAATCTCAGAGCGTGACCTGATTTGGAGAGAGGGTCCCCGCAGACAGAGCCAGCCGAGATGAGGTCCTACTCCACGGGGGGCCCTGACCCGGTGCGACGGGTGTCCTTGCAGAAAGGGGAGTTCAGGGACAGACACCCACCCCAGGAGGAGGCCACGAGGACGTGAAGGCAGAGACCAGGGTGAGGCTGCTGCAAGCCAAGGAGAGCCAGAGGTTGCAGCAACTGCCAGGAGCTGGAGAGAAGCCGGCACGGATTCTCTCACAGCTGGGAAGGAACCGACCCTGCTGACACCTTGGTCCCGGACTTCGGGCCTCCGGACCCGCGAGCCAACACGTTTCTGCCGTTCGTGGTGCTTCGTCACACGGCCCCAGGAAGCCGTGCCCGTCTGCCTGACCACCCGCGGCCACTGCCCCGCGCTCCGTGGCTCTGCGGCAGGCACCTGGGCCGCTGGCTCCGGCCAAGCTCCCTGCTGACAGCACAGGGCTGGCCCAGCCTCGGGCGCTGCCTGGCCCAGACCCGGCCTAGGGAGTTCAGGGCAAGCCCGGCACCCCTGGAGACCAGCAGGAGGGGGCGGGTGACCCAGCACAGCCCCGTCCTCAGAGCCACAAGGGGGCCACGTCCATGCTGCCCCCCAGAGAGTGGGCTGCCCTGTGCGCCACGCACAGCCGCCAGAACCCTGAGCGCAGAGAATGCTGGCGCCATGGGAACAGCAATCACTGCACCGTCCTGAGCGCAGCCCCCGAGCTGGGGCCTGGGGGGCTCCACAAAGAGGGTGGGGCCCCTGCTCACACCACCAACACCTGCCTCTGCCCCCTCCCAAGAGCCCGGTCCTACCCACACCCCGGCCCGGGGCTCCTGGCTTGCACGTGCCCAGCCCGGGGGCACAGACCGTGCTCTGACGGAGCCTGGGGCTGAGGTGCTCGTGCGCAGTGTGGGCCTGAGCGCCGAGGTGGGGCCTCGCGGGCACACAGCACAGGTGCAGCCGAGGACCCTGGGAGGGCAGGGTCTGCGGACAGCAAGGGGGACTCGGGCGGGTCATGGCCCCACGCTGCACGTGGTCCACGGGGAGAGTGTGCCACAGGGCACCCGGCAGGGTCTCTCGGACCTGCCTGTCCCGTGCCCCCAGCCCCTCCCCCAGGTCCTGCGTCGCGCCTGGGAAACACCCTCTTTCATCACAGGTGGGCTCCCAGCTCCAGAGGGGCGTCCTCTCCCCAGGTTCCAGGGCAGACTGGAAGCCGGGACCCCCCAGGCCTGGCCATCCACCTGCACCTCCAGCCCTGGAAAGGGTCCCCCAGGGCCTGTGGGCGACGGGCCACCCCTCCCGCAGCCGCAGCTTCTCCCTGGGAGGAGCCGACCCAGCTGGAGAAAGGGCCTCCCTCGCAGGGTCCTGAGTCCCTCCTCGTGCGGCGTGAAGAGTGAGGAGTCAGTCTCCCGGGCTGGGCCGCGGGGCTGGGCCCAGCTCCCGCTCATTCAGAGGCCCCATCCCCGCCCACCAGGCAGCCAGGCCCTGGGCGGGCCCCACGCCAGGCTCTGCTCCGGCTGCACAGGGGCCGCTGCCCAGGGGAGGACAAAGCCCAAAGCCAGAGCGGGAGGCACCGAAAGGGGGTGAGAGGACGTCAGCGGAGCCGCAGCACGGGCTGTTTTGAGCCGGCTCCCCCCAGTAGCCTGCTTGGGGCTGAATGTGTCCCCCAAACACGCCTGTGCAGCCCCGACCCCCAGCGGGGTGGTGTCTGGAGGCCTGCAGGGGCGCGCCTCGGAGCCCCGGCCTCTCCTCGCGCTCTGAGACTCCGGGAGCGTGTCCACCCAGGCAGGGCGGGCGGTGCAGGCTGGCCAGGCTGCCCCCACCCACCTCCTCCACCACTCACCGACAGGCCCCCAGCCTCCCTCCCACGGCGAGCGCACGCCACGCAGGCCTTCTCAGGGCCCCGCCCACCCGGGGTCACGGTTCCGACCTGGAGTCACAGCTCACACCTGGGGTCACAGCTCACACCTGGGGTCGCAGCTCCCAGCTGGAGTCACAGCTCACACCTGGGGTCACAGCTCACACCTGGGGTCACGGTTCCCAGCTGGAGTCACAGCTCACACCTGGGGTCGCGGTTCCCAGCTGGAGTCACAGCTCACACCTGGGGTCACAGCTCACACCTGGGGTCGCGGCTCCCACGTGGAGTCACAGCTCACACCTGGGGTCACGGTTCCCAGCTGGAGTCACAGCTCACACCTGGGGTCACGGCTCCCACCTGGGGTCACGGTTCCCACCTGGAGTCACAGCTCACACCTGGGGTCGCGACCCCTGCGCATCCTCTGGCTCCCCACTCTGAGGCAAGGGTCACACCACTTGCACTTTCTCTGGCCTCAAAGGGCCAGGCCAGCATCACCGCCGCGGCGGGCGCCGTTGGGCAAGCGCTCGGCCTGCCAGGCAGGGTAACGGGAGGTGCGCTCTGCTTGTCAGAGGGTCCAGCGAGGCTAAGCCTCCACGCCGCTCTGTCAGCTTCCTCCCCGACCTCTGCACCCCGCCACAGTGCGTCCTGGGACCGCCACCTAAATAAACTCTTGGCCCCCAAACCTTGTCTCAGGGTCCAAACAGGCAAGACCAAAACTGTCCATAACGGGCAGGATGACACCCAAGGGCGCACCGGGCGCCTGCCCCACAGCCCCACCCTGGACTTAAGCAGGGCCGCCCCTGCCTGCCCACAGCGTGACAAAGAGCCACGGAGCTCCACGGGCTTCTGGAAGGATCACGCCCAGTCCAGACTCCACCTCCACAGGCCTTGACACGCCCAGAACATTCTCGAAGACACCCAAATCCTCACCTCCCATAGGCCCGGGAGACCAAGCCTAGGGCGGCAGCTTCCACCAGACCTGAGTGTCCTTCCCCTCGGCGCCCGCCCCCCGAAACCCGGCAGATAACAGACAAGGGGGGTGTGGGCTCTGTCGTCAACACCCAGAGCACCGGGTGCTGTTGGCGCCACGGTTCAGTGCAGCTGGGGCCACGACAGCCGGAGCACACACCGCCCGCTGAGCCCCGTCGACCACAGGGCTGGGAGGGAGAAGGACCCGTTCCTGCTCTGAGACGCCAAGCTCTGGGGCCGCTGTCGACCAGCAGAGACGACTCTAGCACTGGCTCAGTTTACATGGCCCCCAGCTGAGCCCACCTGACCGACGGCGTTAGCACAGGTGACGGCTCCCCTTTGAGGGAGCCGGTGCGGCTAAGCCCCGCCTCTCGGTGTGGGCGCTGCCGACCCCAGGGTGCTCACACGGTGAGAATTCCCAGAGCTGCACGCGGGGTGTGTCCACCTTTCTGGATGTCTGTTGCACATCAACGAAAAAGTCTATAAGCAAAGGGGGCCAGCGCTCTCTCTGCCGCCTCCAGCGGCTGAATCCCGCGTGCTGAAGGCACCGGCGGGCGGTTCTGTCCTTCCGGCCTCCTCACAATTGCCTTCCCACCCTCCTCCCCATTCGTCACGTCTGCTCCGGGCCTCCCACTTGTCGGAGGTCGGAGATGACTTACGACGAGAAACAAAGCAAAGGAACAGACAAAAGGAAAAAACTTAAAACCCTACAGCAGCTGAAATAAAATGAAAAATCACATCCGTGCATACCGGTTTGAATGGCATCCCCCCAAAACTCACGTCCCCTGGGAACCTCAGACCTTCAGCAAAGGGATCTGCTCTGTGAAGTTCGGATTCAGTCACGGGGCCACACGTGGGGTTTGCAGGGTCACACGTGGCCTGAGGCCGCAGGCTCCCCACCCCGGGGTGGGCCTAAATGCAATGACGGGTGTCCGTATAAAAAGGCCACATAGACACAGAGACACGGGAGGGGCCGCGTGCCGATGCAGGCAGAGGCTGGAGATGCAGCCACAAGCCAAGACGGCGGCGGCCACGTGGGTCCGGCGGGGTGGGGAGGGTCCTCCCTAGAATCTCGGGGGTGAGGCCTGCTGACCCCTCGCTGTTGGACTTCCAGCCTCCAGAACTGTGAGGATAAACTCCTGTCTCTGTAAGCCCCCCAGCTGTGCCCATCTGTCACGGCAGCCGCAGGCCACCAGCGCACCGTTGACGGGGAGGGGGACGTCACTCCCGGGGCCGGGCCGAGTGGGCTGCGGAGTCCAGCCGGGAGGCGCAGCGGCCCAAGTGCCCGGCGCCGAGGCAATCGGGCCGGTACTCACTGGTGGTGCTGCCGGACATCTGAATGATGCACTTGGAGTCTCGGCTCATTTCCCGGGAATTGAAGGGGCGGACACGCACCGCCACCTTCACCGAAGCCCCGGCCATCTCCGCGGCTTTCGTCGGTCACTCGGTGGCAGCGAGGGTGGGGACACCTTGGGAAAAGGGAAAAGCGAGTTAGAAACTGTCTGCGAAGAGGCGGGACCAGTGCTCTGGCTGTCTCCACGCCCCTCCAAACCCGACCACATGACGCACGCATGGGGCATCCATCACAGGACGAGGGACAAGAGGGGCAGCCGCAGGTGACAGATGGCACGAGTTCTAGAAAGCAGAAAGCCAACAGGACCAGTGGAACCCAGCCCGGCCAGCCTAGAGAGCTAGAACCCAACACCGCAAACCAGAACCAGCCCTGCCATGCCCGTGTCGGTGACCTTCAAACCCGGGGCAAGCGCCTCCGGAGGGGCCTCCCCTGCGGACACAGACCTGGGGGCTCCACGCCAGGTCGGTGCCAGGCCCCCTGAGCGAGCGCTGGTTCAAGGCCAAAACATCAAGGATGTCGTACAAAGGAGCAGTGTTCCGGAACGTCCAAGCCCACCTCCGTCCCAGCAGGAGCACGGTTCCGAATCAGCAGCAAAGAACTTTACTCGGAAATCAAAAGAATGGGGCAGACGGCCCCCGGCGACGTGGCGGAAGCCTACATTTCAGCACAATTCATGAAAAAGCGCAAGCGGAATGTTCCTGCCTCACGCCAAGGAGAAGTAACCTTCGAATCACCACAAATCTGCACAAGCCAGGAGCGGGGCCTGGCCGTGGTCCTGCCTTTGCCCGGCGGTGTGCTTTAGCTCCCTGGGCCTCGGTTTACAGATCTGTGGAGTGACAGGGCTGAGGTCGATGGCCCAAAGTGATTTTGCCTCTTGGGTCCCGGGACTCCGAGGAAGGCTGCCGAACATTCCCACAAAACGATGGTGGAGCGGCCCCTTTGAAAGCCTTTCCAGGGCACCCTGCCAGACGCCGTGGTTGTCACCCAAGGAGCACGTGGGGTCTGGAGGACAGGGGTCCCGGCAGGAAGAGAGAGGCCCAGGTCACAGAGGTGATGGCTACGGAATGGACAGAGCTCCAGGAAACCAACTCGTTCAGCCTGGTGTGAAGAGGAACTCTCTGGGCTCCCGCCTAGCGCTGTCCAAAAGGATCGTGGGCACTCACTACGTGGTGAGGCCCCTGTCATGGGAGGCATCCAAGTAGAGCAAAGGCTGGGTGGTCTCTATGAAGCCCTTCCACACTGACATTCCACGAAACGCCCTTCTGAAAAGGCGAGCTTCTGCCTCCGTCCGTGAAGACGGGACAGGGGCCTGAGCGCCTCTGGCTGCTCCCTGGGGACCCCGGGACCAAGAGCAGGAGGGGCCTGTCTCAGATGGAGAGGGGACCACAGCGGGGCCTGGGCCAGTGCGGACTTGCCTCTGACTCCCAGACCCAGCCCGGGCCAGTCCCCTGGCTCCCCGGGGTTCCGCCGCAGGACAGGCTGGACAAGGAGCGGGGCTGGGCCCCGGGCAGACAGCTACAGGGCAGGGAGAAGCTCCAGACCCCCCTACACTCAAGGCAGACGAGTCCCCAACGTGGCTGGGCTCGTGGCCGGCCGCAGCACAGCCCCTCACGGCCAGCAGGTGCAGCTGCGTCTACACTCCACGCCCTCCATCGCTGTTCCATCTGCTCACGTCCACGAGTGACCACCCGGGACTGGACAGAGGGACCCACCTCTCTGAGAGGTGTTTCCTGACGTTGAAAAATCTCTGCACTTTCGAAACTGGAAAGAAATCTTCGGACATTCCAGCCAGGTTGGGAGGAGGAGGGAAGCTCGTGGGCCCTGGGAGCGCAAGGCAGGAATGAGCAGCCCACCTCCGCCTTTGCAGAGTCTTACGTCTGTCGACTAAGGAGTCCCTGCACTGACATAGGAAATAATCAGAAATGAAGCAAATATTTATGAAAACAGATGTTCAATTTGACATTGCACAATTTCGGTTCTCCCCAAATTTAGCTATATATTATATATTCAGTGCAATTCCAATAAGCAAAATATTCCAACAGGATTGTCAACGGAATCTGGCAGGACAAGAGAATTTTGAAAAATCAGAACAAAGACGGGGAAACATCCCCAGCCGGCCGCCACACGTCCTGCAGACCGGCAGCCATTTCCACGTCTGGGAGCGGCCTGCGCAGGTCCACGACGGACGGGCACAGACACACACAGAGCCTATACACACCACACACCCCACACACACCATACACACCATACCCCACACACATCATACATACACCACACATACACCATACACACCATACACACCACACACCATACACCACACACACCATACATACACACACACCATACACACACCACACACCCCACACACACCATACACACCATACACCACACACACACCATACACACCGTACACCACACACATCATACAACCCATACACACCATACACACCATACACACACCATACACACCATACACCCCAGACACACCAAACACACCACACACCACACACACCATACATACACCATACACACCACACACCATACACCATACACACCACACACCATACACCACACACACCATACACACCATACACACCACACACACCATACATACACCATACACACCATACATACACACACACATCATACATACACCATACATACACACACACACACCACACACACCACACATACCATACACACCATACACACCACACACCACACACACCATACACACACCACACACACACACACGCGCGCGCGCATCCAATAACGGAAAGGCAGCACTTCAGGGCCCGGGGCAAGGCAGGAACTGGGACCACTGTCTGCACGACACACTGAAACACAAAGCCAGCACTCGACCTTTAAAAGCAGGGCGAGAGCACACGGCGGTCTCTGTCGGGCTCCAGGGCAGAGACCGTGCTTAACGTGAAGTGCGAGGAGCGAGGGCGGCCTTGCTGGGCAGCGCCCCCCCCACGCGCAGCCGGAGGGGCTGGAGACAGGCGAGGCAGGGGCCGCAGTGCGGGGGACGCAGTGCGGCGTGGGCAGCACTCGGGGAGGGGCTGCCCAGACAGAGACATTCCGCACATGCCTCCCTGGCGCGTTTGCATTCCGGGCACGGGGCAAGAGGCTGGAGTCTGCAGTCTTCGCAGACAGAGGCCGTTGCTGAGGGACGGAGGCGGCTGCGAGCTTTTGGCCAAGAGGAGTCAGCTTGAGACACCGACATCTCCGAGAGGAGAGAGGGAAGAACTAGATGAACTAACGGCCAGCTCTTTCCCTAAGATGCTGGCCAAATTCCGAAGGTATGAAGGGTGGAATTTTAAAAACCCAAGTAGAAAGCCTCTGAAAACCGAAGGACTCTGCGGCATCCAGGTGCTGAGGAACCAGGATGTGAGGACGAGGGTCCCCAGCCGTCACACCGGGGCCTGACGCGGGACAGAGCCACAGGCGGGAGGAGCCTGCGCAGGCCACAGCCTGCCCTGACTCAGCCTAGTCTCGGCCGGAGTCAGGGATCAGCGTCACGCCAGCTGCCTGGAAGAGAAAGGGAACCATCTAGGACGGCGCATGGCACCCGCAGCCTCCGCACGCTTTAACAGCAATGTCGGCATTGAATTAAAACTTACAAGGTATGAAAAGAGAAAGGCTCTATGATCAAAAACAAAGAGGAAAAAGAAAGCAAAGAAAAACAGGAGAAAAAGAAGCATAGCAGGCCAGGCACGGTGGCTCACGCCTGTAATCCTAGCACTCAGGGAGGCCGAGGTGGGAGGATCACTTGAGCTCAGGAGTTCGAGACCAGCCTGGGCAAGAGCGAGACCCCGTCTCTATCATAAATAGAAAAAATTAGCCAGGCGTAATGGCTCACACCTGTAGCCCCAGCTACTCGGGAGGCTGAGGCAGGAGGATGGCTTGAGCCCAGGAGTTTGAGGCTGCGGTGAGCTTGGCTGACACCACGGCACTCTAGCCCGGGCGACAGAGCGAGACTCTGGGAAAAAACAAGAAGAAGAAGAAGAAGAAGACCTACACATTGTCTAGATGTAGGAGTTATTAAACAAGGACTTTAAAACAACCATGACTAATATGTTCAAAATAAGAGAAAAAAGGACAGAGAAAATAAATGGAAAAAGAGAGAATTGTACCAGAGGATTGAAAACTATGCAAAAGAATCAGATGGAAATTCTAGACCTGAGAAACACAGTAACTGAAATTAGGAGCGCACGAGATTAGACACAGCTGCAGGCAGTGTCGATAAACTAGGGCAGAGGTCCCTGACCTTTTTGGCATCAGGGACCGGTTTCACAGAAGCCAGTTTTTCCACGGACGGCGCGGCTGCGGGCAGCGCTCGGGTGGTGATGCGAGCGACGGGGAGCGGCCACGCGTACGCTCACTCGCCCACCGCTCCCTCCTGCTGCGCCCTCCAGTTCCTGAGTTCCATGGAAGACAGTTTTTCCACGGGGTAGGGGTGGATGGCAAAGCTCCATGGCCCCATCCCCAACAGGCCACAGACTGGTACCCGTCCTCAGCCCAGTGGCTGGGACCCGAGAACTAGAGGACATGTAATAGAAAATATAGAAAATTTAAAAACAGGCTAAAAAGAATCAAAAACACAGATGTGAGAGTCAGAAAAACTTGAGACGCAGTGAAGTGGTCTAAGATGCACGCAACCAGAATCTAAAAGGAGCAGCAATGGACGGTCCGAGTGCTTGTGCCCTGCCCAAAAGTCACGTCCCCCCACCGGGGGTCATAGCAGGTGGGGCCTTTGAGCGGTGACGAGGTCGTGAGGATGGAGCCCTCGCGAGGGCATCAATGTCCTGGTTAAAGGGGCCCAAGAGGGACCCCTCGCCCCTTCCGGCGTGTGCGGACACAGCAAGAAGTCACCAAATCTGCCCGGGTCTTGGATTTCCAGCCTCCGCAGCATGAGAAGTAGATTTCTGTTGTTAAAAGCCACCCAGTGTGTGGTGTTTCGTTACAGCGGCCTGAATGGACTAAGACGGGAAAAGCAATATTTTAAAAGACAATTCCCACGAATTGTCTAAAACCGCTTATGTATAGCAGCCCCAGATTCAAGGAGTTCTGCAAACACCAAGCAGGGTACACACAGAAAACTGAAGTATGTCGTACGAGACTGCTGAGTACCACAGGTGAAGGGAAAAATCTTAAAATCAGCCAGAAAAAGAAAAGACACGTAACCTTTGAAGGAGCAAAAATAAGATTGACAATTGACTTCTCGGCAGAAATAATGGAAGCCGAAAACGAGGTCGCAAGGTTTTGACATCGTCACGTAAGCGGTAAAAGGAATCATTTGACAAGGACACGTGTTGTAATTGCTGGGGCAACCATTTAAAACGTACAAAAATAATGAATAACAAGTTGATAGAACAATTTTTGAAAATTTTAAACACCTTTTATTAATCCAATAGAGGGCAAGAAAGGAGGGAAGAAGAGGAAAAGTTGGGCCAAGTGGAAAATAAAGTTGATGTTGTTGGTACAAGCCCGGCTCAACCACTATGAACAAAATACTCCAAGCAAAACAGTACAACTGTCAGACCAGATTCTTTCTAAAAAATTATATTCTGGGCCGGGCGCGGTGGCTCACGCCTGTAATCCTAGCACTCTGGAAGGCCGAGGCAGGCAAATTGTTTGAGCTCAGGAGTTTGAAACCAGCCTGAGCAAGAGCGAGACCCCGTCTCTACTAAAAATAGAAAGAAATTAATCGGACAACTAAAAATATATAGAAGAAAAAAAAAACTAGCCGGGCATGGTGGCGCATGCCTCTAATCCCAGCTACTCGGGAGGCTGAGGCAGGAGGATCGCTTGAGCCCAGGAGTTTGAGGTTGCTGTGAGCTAGGCTGACGTTACGGCACTCACTCTAGCCCGGGCAAAAGAGTGAGACTCTGTCTCAAAAAAAAAAAAAAAAAAAAAAAAGAAATCCTCCCATCTCAGTCTTCCAAAGTAGTGGGATTACAGGCGTGCGCTATCATGCCTGCCCCATTCTTGAAATATGTAATTGATTTTTTGCCTATATTTGAACTTTATGTGAATAGAATCATATGGCATATATGCTTTTATGTCTTGTTTATTTTGATCAACTTTATGATTGTGAAATTCACCCATGTTGTTGTGTTTGGCTCTGACGCAGAAGGAAGAAAAGGCCACATTGTAAATAGTTCGAGTCTCTGGATGGTAGGAATAAGTTATTTTAAAACACACATTTGTTTGTATTTCCAAATTTTCTATAATATGTATTCTATTAATATAAGTAAAATCTTACAAAAGTCTACTAAGATGAATTCCTGGCTGAAACTTAGCATTTCCCACCTCTGTACTGAAGAATTTGAGGCACGTGTTTTGAATCACATTAACAATCAGATTAAAGCAGCAATCAGATTAAATAAAACCTATGATACAAAGACAAACCTTATAAAACCCATACTTGAAATTTTGTATTCTGATTGATCCTAATGCTTAAATAAGATTTGGCTTAAATGTTGCTTCCCCTCAAATCCAGGACACTCTAAAGAATGGAAAAAAAAACAAAAAACAAAAAAACAAGGAAGAAAGTCTGTGGCATAAATCTATGCCAAAAATTTCAAAAATGATTTCAAGCACACTAGAGTTATCCTAGTTCTTTCCAATATGCTTAAATCAAAATACTTAAGATTATCCTACGAGATACTACAAACCACCCCTTTAATAACTAAGCTATTCTTCAATAACCATCAGGAAAATAGCTCTAGAGAAATAACTGAGATGAATAACCCACTCCCTACTTTGCACACACAAAAGCCACCATACAGATGCTATGTGTAAAAATAGCCATGTAGTGGATATGAATTGGTAATAGGTTAGAAATGAACCAAACAACCAAATTAAGTGAGAGCTTTGAACCACAGGTTTTCTAGAGTAAGAAAGATTTGTGAACATATAGAAAAGCAAAGAGAGTACCACTTATTAATCCACTCGAAAACCAATTACAGTGACCACATCCCTTCAACATCTTTCGTTAAGTATCTGCTCCTCCCAGCTTTTTACATGTCATTTGGAAACTGTAAAAGCTTTTCAGAGACCTTTCTGCAAGATATCATCTTTTCCTTAGATATTTCCCCTCTTCTTTTGCCACAAGAATCAATTATAATTATATTGTCAGAATTTCAGCATGTATAATCTGCCATGTAAATTTAATCATCTTTTAAAATCTTATAACATGCTACCTTGGGCTTTCATTTTTAAAACGTTTCCTAATAAAATAACATCATATGCCCTGAATTCCTAGATCTCAGATCCATAGGGACTGGCTCAGTTCCTGGTTAGAAGAAAGAAGCAGCATGAAGAGCAGAACCACGTCTCGCTTTCTCTCTGACATTGTGCAATTACACAGGCATTTCTGCAGAGGGAAGGGTTAAAAGACACAGTTAAGCCAGTACAAGAGGCTCTTCCAAGGGAGAGGAACAGGCACATTCTATCTTTGCTACAAACTCTTTGAGATATGTTTTCCTCAAGTCTAGATCATGTCTGACTAGGCTCAGCATTACTTATCATGAGTTCTAAAATGACAGGGTCCTCTAACAGACAAGTGTATGGAAAATAGGTAAGAGGAGTGGCATTTTGTCATCAAAATTCTGCATAAAAGCTTGGATTAATCCTGTTCCTGCCAGAAGTT
This sequence comes from Propithecus perrieri, assembly GCA_963574695.1. NCBI lineage: Eukaryota > Metazoa > Chordata > Mammalia > Primates > Indriidae > Propithecus > Propithecus perrieri. The sequence goes on from CAUYRB010088766.1 coordinate 13,959, forward strand.
TCTGTGTACACCTATAACCTACTAGGCCAACAGATGAATATTCCAAAGGGAAGTGTGTCTGGTAACTTCAATAACATCATCCCTGAATGGTGACTGCTGAATCTTAAAATACAAAAAAGTGAAAAAAGGAATTATTTAAATTTCTTTTACAAATGTTTACTTAAAAACTTGAAATTAAATATTATTCAAAATACAAAAAAATGAATAAGATATTCATTAAGTTTGTGATGTTTATACTTCTGAAATTATTAAAGCTTAGAACTGCACTTAAGATTTTTGAGACACCCTGACATTACATTTCTACCAGTGCTATTTCTTTCCACGAAACTGGGTTTCATTCCAATCTCACTAGAGAAAAAGGTCAATCTAAGGACTGTCTAGCCACAGATCAAACTTCACTATTATTTTCATTGAACAACTGCTACACAGAAGTAAAATGTATTTGAGAAGCTATTTAGGTAGAGCAGAGTGTCCTGGTTATCCAAATTTTCCAGTTCTCCAAAATATTCTCACCAATCTAAAATCCAGCATAGGAGACTACCCCTGAGTTAAGGAACAACTGAAAACCAAAAGGTGACTCTTCCCTAACCATCCCCTTAGTTGTTATTAATCTGCCACAGAGAACAAAACACAAACCTTCCATCAACTATCAGATTTCATAAGGCTTGCCTCTGATGAAGGCAGATTACCAGATGCAAGATGCTTCCTGACCTCAAAATTTTTGATAAGCGGTTCTCAAACTAGATTCATTAGGACAACCTGGGGTGCCTTTAAAAATGTATATTCCTGGGCTCTCCTCCAGACTTACTAAAAAAAGTTCTCAAGTTAGAGCCCGGGAATATGCATTTTAAAGAGTCTCCCCAAGTGGTTCTGGTGTACACTAAAGTTTGAGAAGCACTGTCTAGCACCAGAGGGGCACACCACTAGTTCAGATTCCAGCGAACCATAATTCCTGGTATTCATGCATTTATGTAATCCCTCCCATACTAACTCTGGACTTGCCCATGTGATTTTTCTCTAGCCATTGGAACATTAAGGCATGATGCAAACAGAGCCTTCGTGAGCACTTATCATTGGGACTGTCTTGGAATGCTCCTCGTGGAAGCCAGCAACCATGTTGAAAAGAAACTTGGGCTAGACTACTAAATGATGAGAGGCCACGTGGAGTCTCTGGAGGACAAAAAGCAATCTTGTACACTCCAGCTCCAGCACAGCTCCCAACTAAATGAAGCAACATGAATGACTTCAGTCTCCACAGAAGACTCATCGACTGATAATCCACAAAATTGTGAGAAATAATATTATTAAATCGTTGTTTTTAAGAAACTAAGCTTTAGGATGGTTTGTCATAAAGCAATATATGACAGAAACACTACTGATTCAGGTTTTTTTAAAATGTTGTATCATGTGATATAATCTCTAAAACTATTATCAATAGCTACATTTTATTGACACTTATAATGCAAACTGTTCTAAGTGCATCATACGTATTAACTTACTTATGAAGTAAATTCTATCACCTCCATTTTGCAGATGAAAGAAATAAGGCAATAGGGAGATCGAGAATGTTTTCAAGGTCACACAATTAGTAAGTGTCAAAGCCATAGATGTATAATAGTCATCCCAAACGTTATATACTGTAATCATCCTTGCTAAGTATAGTAGTATATTCACTGAATTCTTTGTCATTCCTCTACCTAGATTTTCATGTTTCTCTAATTGGAATAGATGAGTATAGATCTTCTGCTTGTACTACACATCATTAAGCTCTGAAGAGATCCTACGCTTCCTGATACAGACATCACAGTTGCTAAGTGCTGGCGCTTTGGCTGCCTAGCAACAGATGTTTCATTATTCCAGTTAGGTGTGAAGAGCAAGCCCTGACTTCAAAAGATAAAAGACAAAGTCACTTTCCATTGCTTTGTCATTGATAGAGAACCTATAATCATAAAGGCACATAATTAAGCCTGGAATGAATCTATTCGACTCTCCTGCTTTCACACAGTAACAATCAACCAAGCAGTCAAATACTTAAACAATCAAAACTATCTACCCATCCTCTAAATGTCTCCAAAAAGGAGACAGCAGACAGGACCAAGTTTATACAGTAAGGATTTGTTTTTTTTTTCTTTTTGCGATAGGCTCTCACTCTGTTGCCTGGGCTAGAGTGCAATGGTGTCAGCCTAGCTCACAGCAACCTCAAACTCCTGGGCTCAAGCGATCTTCCTGTCTCAGCCTCCCTAGTAGCTGGGACTACAGGTGTGTGCCATCATGTCTGGCTAATTTTTTTTCTTTTTTTTTTTGGAGATTGGGTCTCACTATGTTGCTCAGTCTGGTCTTGAACGCCTGGCCTCAAGCAGTCCTCCCACTTCAGCCTCCCAAAGTACTAGGATTACAGGTGTGAGCCACCACGTCTGGCTCTCATTAAGGACTTCTTGACTCTGAGAGTTTGAGACATTATAAAATATTGCCAGAACTTAGAATATGTGCATTTTATGTTATGTAAATTATATATCAATAAAGTGTTTAAAAGGAGTAAGAAGAGGAGAATTATCATTCTCACTATAATAATGGAAAATGGAACATTGCAGTAGCTGTTTAAAGCATTCTAAAATTTTTGCCTTATTCAGGACAAATCTAGAGAGAGTGAATAACTTTAAATTATATAAATAAAATTAAGAGTTAAGCACACAGGCTACAATTAAGCATAACCAATTAAAAACACACAACTTATGGCAGAGGTTACCAATTTTTTTCTGTAAAGGGTTACATAGATAGTTAATATTTTAGGCATTGTAGGCCATACAGTATCTGTTGCAACTATGCAATTCTGCTTTTGTAGCATACAAACAGTCATAGACAATACATAAACGAATGGGTATGGCTGCATTCCAATAAAACTTTATTTACAAAACCAGGTAGCTGGCATGATTTGGCCCAAGTGCTAACTCCTACAGCTTTCAAACCAGCAAATAAACAAAGGAGAAGGAGGACAACAAAGAAAACTATCCATCCAACAGAAAGCTGAAATGAAAAAAAAAAAGAAAGAAAAGCAATGGGAAATGAGTGAAAAAAAACTTTAAGATGAGATAGAGCAGCAATCACAATAAACAGTAATAATCTAAATACAACTATTATAAGATAAAACTACGATACTGGATTGAAAAAAAAAATTTTAAAAAGAAACCAAACAAAAATCAGCCATAGTAAATATGAGATACATATAGGAAACAAAAGACTAAAAAAAATGCAAAAAGACATGCCACCCATTAAGGGAGACAACAAAAACAATGGGAATAAAGTAAAATACTACATAATGAGCAAAAAGAAATAATCACACATAACAACAAAGACTGAATATACAAAGCAAAAACAGTCAAAATTAAAGGAAAAACTCACATATTCATAATAATAAGTAATTTTAAAAAGGGAGAATTTAACACAGATTTTTCTAGAAGCTGATAACCAAGCAGACTAAAAAGTAAAAGGCTATAGATTTGAACAACCTATTTGAAAAGATAGTTATTTACATATAAAGAGAGAACACTGCAACAATTTTTTTTTATTTAACCATGCACTACGTTAACAAAAAGATCCAAATTTCAAAAAAGCCAATTATCCCAGAGACGATGTTCTCTGACAATGTTCTGACACAAAAAGAGACTCCTAAATAACACATGGACTAAAAAAAAAATTACAAGAGTACAAAATATTTAGAAAAGTATAATAATCAGATACTGTTTCTGCAATCAGAGTTTGTATCTGGTGGGGGTGACAATGATCATTAGTCCAAAATCAATATACAATATAAAATTTTATATATATTCATAATATGTAATGGCAAACGGTACTAAGTGCTATGAAGAAACATGTCAAGAGAACATGTCACTTGGAAACCTACCATACTCTGGGGGGTGCTAGGTTTGCATGAGGAAATGAAATTTTAGGGGTGGGGAAGAGGAAGAGGATGCACATTCCAGGCAAAGGGAAGAGTCATTAAAAAGGAACAAGGGATATTTAGGCAACTGAAAGGTAGACAGTGGCACTAGAGTGCAAAAGCAAGGGAGAAAGTAAAAGGAAACAAATCTAAATAAATTACAGTTAGGAAAAGAAGATTTTTGTAAATATAAAAAGAGAAGAAAACAAAGACTACTTTTCGTCAAATTAAATATGTTTTAAAATATAAAAAGTATATTCCCATTAAACTAGAAAAGTTTTAGGGAGGTATTCTAAGTTGGTAATTCTCAAGAACTTGCTCATTATTCATCTCCTAACTGCCATTATCTTGGCCAACCAGCAGTAATTTCTCTAAATCTTACCATAAACTGTGAATATTTTTCACCCAATTAAGATGTTAGGTATTAATCACTTTTTATACCAATTATTATATAACCTTCTACCAGGTAAGGTTTTGATCAACTGATCTTAGTATTCATGGAATAATGCAAATAATCCCAGCTGTGGAATCAAACAGCTCTGGAGCCTGGATGTAACCTGTCCTAATACTTAGATTTCACATCCATAAAATGGGATTAATAATCAAACCTGATGATGGGCTTTTATAGGGTCTACGAGATAATCCACGTAGAGGCAGAATGTTATAATATAATAAAGACTATTTTGGTACAAATCCCAAACCCACTGTGTAAGAGCTGTGTGACTTTGAGCAAGTTATTTACTATCTCCACTACCCAAATTTCTCCTTTTTGATATGGCTTTCAAATAAATATACCTATCCTCACAGTTTGAAGAGTTAAGTAATTCATATAAAGTACTTAATACTTCATAAATATGAACTGCAGCTAGTAATAAAAATAAAACTGTTTTTGTTGTTCTATACCTGGGAAAAGCCATTCTAACAATCTCAGAAGATCTGGGATGGCTGCCTTTGAGGGCCTTCTGCCGTCACTCAAATAATTACAATTATTAATACTTGATAATCCTAGGAACTCTCATATTCCTCTAATGGAAACATATTAGCAAACAAAAAATTTCACTATGTGTAAATGATTTTTTTTAAACTTAATATACACCTGCCTCTTCAGGACCATAATCCTTCCTGAAAGTTAGCGTTCTTTTGTAGTGACTAACAGAACTCTTCAGATTCCTTCTAAATCCATAAATCATTAATGTCATTTAACATTCTCATAATTTGCAAATTCATGGGGTATTTTTACTGCCTATAATTTTATGTTTCTAAAATGCACGCTAAACTCTATGCATTAAGTCAGGGTCCTGTATGTAGTTCAATGTACTTGTGCATCTGTTATGAATCCATCTGTTTACTCTTTCAGATAGAACAAAAAAATCCACAAAACTCCAAAACGGTGACATTCTAAGCAAAACTGGGCCCACTGCAAGAATTTTTGTTGAAACTGAATTAGATTACAATGTTTAAATCCAATCTATTTACACAAAAATTTTTCACGCCTCTTTTACAGTATCCCGGAAGCTGAATTGCATTAAGAAAATCTAATCCGAAAAGGCTGGGAACTTAACCGATTCAATCAGCCCAAATTGAGGAGGTTGTATTGGGTGGAATGTATCTATTAGGGCTCTCAGCCCATCTAGTGTCAAAACTGCTTCTGAAAAGGCTCTGAGTAAGAATAATCCAATATTTCAAAGTGAGGAGCTTGATAAGTAAGACCATGCAGCTATCAGTCCTGTTTCAATTAACCTATCACAGCCAATTCTGATGTTAAATTTGCAAATTGGCCATTATTCTAATAAATAATTTGCTTCCTAGTTAATTAAATGCAGACCACCCCGAAGTATCTGTCTTTTAAAAATGAAATTTAAAATTGTTTTGAAACATTCTCCATGAAAATAGAATTTTTACAACCAAAACACAACATTGAGATATAGAATACAATTTTCTTTTACAAGAATTTTCTAGAATAATAGAATATCTGGGTTTAAAGGCTCAGATGAAACTTTTAAAACATCTTAACTCATTTTACTGTGAACAAACTAAATTTTAGAAAGGAACATATTATGAACAATGCAGTAAAATTGTTTAATGCATAAATCTGTTATAAGAAAGAAAAATTTCTAACAAAACTTTAGGGTTATTAAAAAGGCTAAATTGGACATTACAAGTGCAAAAGCAGCTCTTCCAGATTCAGCTACCATCTCCTGTCCAGAGCCAACCATAACAGACAATCAGAAAATAGCTGCTGAATCAACCAGATGTAAGCAATAAACCTACTTCATGGACTTAAACCAGACCTAGACTTTCAGAAAAATAACTAAAGCACTTTGATCCCTTAACAATGATGAGCTTCTCTTTTGTTTCGGTGGATGATAGATGTAGATGTTTGCTTTTTGTTAGCATTTTAAACTATTGTTTTATTACTAGAGTCTTTCAACTTTACTTAAAAATTAAAAGGTAGTGATATTAATAACAGCAGCAGCAGTAGTAGTAACAGAGTAATCACAACAGTAACAATGTCTAACACTTATATAGAACTTAACTAAGTGCTGGGTACTGTTCTAAGTGCCTTCTGTATACTAATACATTTAATTCTTAGTTATTCCATGAGGAAGATATATTATTTTCTCATTTTACAAATAAGGACATAAGGTAGAAAGAGGTAAAGTAATTTATTCACTATCCCATGGCTAGTAGCAGAACCAGAATTCAAACCTACACAGCCTGATTTCAGAGTAAAAGTAATTCTTTTTATTGATCGGATTAAACTAACTACATATAAATAATACTGGGGTCATAAAAACAAACATACTGCATAATTGTGAAATAAAAAAAGTAAAGAAAAACCACAAGAACATTCACCCATTTTTCTTCCCTTTTAAAACCTGAGTCCCAAGATGGCAATACACATTTCAATCTGCATATATAAAAAGCCACAAATGCCTCAAACACACCTTATTATTATTTTTCCCACCATTTAATCCACAAACTAGGCACTCTTTTTTTCTAGCTGTCTTAGAAGTGAGAAGTAAAACCACTGCATCAATATAGATTAAGTACAGGACTAAGAACTAAGGCCACCTACACACACATGACTACTATTTGTGCCAAGAAATGCTTGCCCAGAAAGATAAGGATGTAGATCAGCAAAGGACTTCATTGTTTGCTTCAGGAACTTCCCCCAAATCCATAAATCCCAACAATAGACTAGTCAAACGGCTCCCTTTTCACAATATTCCCCCAACCGGGCAAACAACTCATTTATTAAACAACTGTGTATTTACAAGACTTAGTTAAGATACTTAACTCACTGTTTCCACTAACCCTAAACTACTATGTCATGAACTTTGCCCAGTCTCAATCAGATCACTGCATTGAAAGACACCTTAAATCTCAAGGTTAGATTCCACACTCTACAATATCTTACTCATGACCTCTGCCTTATAAAGTCTGGTAAGACTTCATCCATCAAGGTTGTGCTCTCCCATACGATATTAAGCAATAAACTTACTTTTGCCTGATCAACAGGCTATTCTGGCCTTCTGTTGGGAAGTCAACAAAGGAAGAGACAACCCTCTTCCATTTCAGATGTTCTCTTATTAGCGTCTCCTTTTTAAAAAAATACCTTCTTGTGTGCCTTTACTAGACTGTAGGTAAAATTAAATATACCAGGAGATGGGACCATTATATAATAGAAAAAGATAAACATCAGCAGTGAAAGGGGGCCAAGTGAATCTAATATTATAATAAATTCAGTGTGAGATTTAAACTATATTTCATTGTGGCTGCAGTTAAATCTGAAATGGGTTAATTACACACTTCAAAATGGTCTTAAAGTATCCCAGAAATCAGGTTTAGAAAGAAAAAAAAAGCCTTGCAATGTCAAAATTTATTCTGCCATCTGAGTAGATTTTATAAAAACGCATTTTGCCTTAATTAATTTACATACCCTAATGTTACATATCAAATATAAATATATAAAATACAGTAGTTGGCTGGGCACAGTGGCTCATGCTTGTAATCCTAGCACTCTGAGAGGCCGAGGCATGAGGATTGTTTGAGGTCAGGAGTTGGAGACCAGCCTGAGAAAGAGCAAGACCATGTCTCTACCAAAAAGAGAAAAAATTAGCATCTACCAAAAATAGAAAAAAATTAGCCGGGTATGGTGGCGCGTGCCTGTAGTCCCTGCTACTCAGGAGGCTGAGGAAGGAGGATCTCTTAAACCTACGAGTTTGAGTTTGAGGTTGTGGTAAGCAGTGATGATGTCATTGCATTCTACCTGGGGCAACAGAGTGAGACAGTCTCAAAAAAAAAAGAAAGAAAGAAATACAGTAGTTAATCTTTAAAGAATAGCTGACTAAAAACTAATTTAATACTGTATAAATACAAAAATTATATATTATAAAAATTAGTCATTTTGACATCACTGTTCACTTATGTAATCATTTTTATTAGATTTCAGTTATATCTATGCAATTATTAAGGTATAGAATTAATATTTATTCTAATTCAACTTTATTTTAGTTCAGTCTCTTTCCATGCATCACATTTTTCCTTAGAAAAGATTAAACCAGATAAAAATCTAATTGAGCAAAACATAAGGTATCCAAGATAAGCTTTTTAAAAAGTTGATGCCTCTTAAGGAAGAACTTGTTTCATCATATTTTTTATGTATATATGTATGTATATACATGCATATGTATATGTGTATACATATATGTGTGTGTGTATATAGGTTGAATATTCCTTATTCAAAATGCTTGGGACCAGAAGTGTTTTGGATTTCGGATTTTTCGTATTTTGAAATATTTGCAGATACTATGCTAGCTGAGCATCCCTAATCTGAAATCCAAGATGCTCCAATGAACATTTCCTTTAAACTTCATGTTGGTGCTTTAAAAGTTATGGATTTTGTATATAGAAAAAATTAGCTGGGCATGGTGGCACATGCCTGTAGTCCCAGCTACTCGGGAGGCTGAGACAGTAGGATCGCTTGAGCCCAGGAGTGTGAGGTTGCTGTGAGCTAGGAAGACGCCACGGCACTCACTCTAGCCCAGGCAACAGACTGAGACTCTGTCTCAAAAAAAAAAAAAAAAGTTATGGATTTTGGATTTTCAGATTAGAAATAATCAACATGCACACACATAACTCCCCAGGTAAGAAACATGAATGCAACAAAAGATTCCAATTTTTTCTCATAGATTTTCAGCAATAGCCATTTCAACTATTACTGTCACTTCTCATGGAAGTGTTACTAACCATGTGACATTTTTGGGGTTATTGCTATTGGGGCAATATAGTGTAAAGGAAAGAGCATGGAGTTTAAAAAAACAGGGCTTATATCCTGGATTCTTTACTCTTAATTAGGGGGAATAATATCATGGAGCCTCAATGTGCCTTATCTAGAAAAGAAAGATAAATCAACCTACTGGACATACTTGCTATCAAGATTAAAGGAGATTAATGTATAGGATACCAGTCTGCTATCTGGCATATATGCACTGGTAAATTCTCCATAAATGTTTATTACCCATCATGCATATTAGTTCCCTATAATTATGGTCCTAAGAATCTAAAAGATATTACAGTACTTCCTAAATAACTAAAGAAATATTAATTATGCAAGAAGATCTTTAAGGTTCATATCCTTTCAACCAATAATTCTACTTCTAGGAAAGTAGCCAGAGGAAATGATTAGAGATATCATCAAATATTTATGTACAAAGATATTCTTCAGAGCTTTATTTTTAATATTAAAAAACTGGAAACAGGCCGGGCGCAGTGGCTCACGCCTGTAATCCTAACACTCTGGGAGTCTGAGGCGGGTGGATTGTTTGAGCTCAGGAGTTCGAGACCAGCCTGAGCAAGAGCGAGATCCCATCTCTACTAAAAAAAATAAAAAGAAATTAGCTGGACAACTAAAAATGTATATAGAAAAAAAATTAGCCAGCGCATGGTGGCGCATGCCTGTAGTCCTAGCTACTCGGGAGGCTGAGGCAGTAGCATCACTTGAGCCTAGGAGTTTGAGGTTGCTGTGAGCTAGGCTAACCCCACGGCACTCACTCTAGCGAGGGCAACAGACTGAGACTCTG
>CAUYRB010088767.1:0-10682 GCA_963574695.1 Propithecus perrieri
TTTTAGTTGTCCTGACCATTTCTTTCTATTTTTTAGTAGAGACGGGGTCTCGCTCTTGCTCAGGCTGGTCTCGAACTCCTGACCTTGAGCAATCCACCCGCCTCGGCCTCCCAGAGTGCTAGGATTACAGGCGTGAGCCACCGTGCCCAGCCCTTTTGCCTCTTTTTTTTCTTTTTTTTTTTATAGAGACAGGGTCTCATTCTGTCACCTGGGCTAGAATACTGTGGTGTCTTCATAGCTCAAAGCAACCTCAAACTCCAGGGCTCAAGCAATCCTCCCATCTCAGCCACTCCAGTAGCTAGGACTACAGGCCTGCACCACTATGTCTGGATAATTTTTCTATTTTTTTGTAGAGATGGGGTCTCACTGTGTTGCCCAGGCTGGTCTCAAACTCCTGGCCTCAAGCGATCCTCCTGCCTTGGCGTCCCAAAGTACTGGGATTGCAGGCAGGAGCCACCTTGCCCGGTCTATATCTTGACTGCGGTAGTGGTTACACAAATCTACGTGGGAAAAAACGGCAGAGAACTATACAACCCATGTCCCAATGTCAGTAGCCTGTTTTTGATATTAAACTATAGTTATGAAAGATGTAACTATTGAGGAAACTGGGTGAAGGGTACATAGAACCTCTCTGTACCGTCTCTGCAAATTCCTGGGAGCCCATAATGATTTTAAGGTAAAGTTGTTTTAAAAGCAGGATTCAACAGTCTACACGGCAGGATCCTAATGACGCAGCGATGTGTGGGGAAGGAGGAAGCCGCTCTCCCGTAAGAGCAACGGGGCAGACTTGCGCTCTGACCCCGCGCCCCATGAGAGGCGCTTTTCAAACATCGTCTTATTTTAGTCCCACAGTCCTCCCATGGTGTTGGAAAGGATTATCATTCCCATTTCACAGAAGAGGAAACTGAGTCTCAGGGAATCTGAGCGCCTGTCCCCAGGGGCAGAACAAGGATCTGAGCCCCAAAGCTCTGGCTTCCAACGACTCCCCTGCCTCTGCTTCAGTCTTGTTCGCCAGCGGGCGGTGGTGTTTACTTTCTCCCTTACACTTCTCTGCATTTTCTCTCGTAAGCATGGCTCACTGTAATAATCAGAAGAAAAATAAGCAAACACTAGAAAGTGTTCCTTGGTGGGTTGCCTGCTTGTTCTGGAGCCTGTGGTACCGCAGTCTACAGTTTCTCAGTCTCCACGACACTCTCCTGGCTGCCCACAACGGGACCCGCGCCGGGGAGCTCTGCCCTGCGTCCCACCCACACCCCGTTTGCAGACAGTGGGGTCTGCCGCCAAAGACCCAGGTTTGCTCACACCAGCCAGGAGCCCCCAGGCAAGACTCCACCCTGGGAGCCTCGGTTTCCTTGACCCCCCCGGCCTCAAGCCATCCTCCCACCTCAGCCTCCCGAGTTGCTGGGATTACATGCATGAGCCACCGTGCCCAGCCTCAGTTTGCTCATCTGCAAAATGGGAATTAGCAATACTTCCCACTTGTCAGGGTTGTTATGAAGACCAAGTGGAATAAGACAGCGATATTTCACCAGTATCTGTTGCATACCTACTATGTGAGAGCATTTGATCATTTGCGAAATGGAATACAGATTTAACAGTCTGCCACCAATCCCGCCTGGGACACAGCGGGTAGAAATAGCTCAGTAAACAACCTCACGGGTCGTTATTGTGGTTCCGGTCTCTGCCTAGCTGGCCGCAGCCTTCTACGTCCAGACGGGCGGTGGTTCCTTGGGAACCTGGCAGAACCCAGTGGAACCGAGCCGCCCTGGGAATGGCAGCCCCAGAGGAAGGAGGGGGACCCGCCACAGCCCACGAGACCCCAAAAGACCCCAAAAGACTCCACTTGGCCTGCTGGTTTTCCGCACTGAAAATCGATTTTCAAGGGAGTTTCCCAGAAGTGGTCTGGTCTCTCTCGCGTCGTTGTTCACCCACCCTGGCTGCCAGCCACCTCCTCCCCAAACCCCCTCCACCCTCACGGCCTCTCGCAGTTGGGGTCTCCATCGCGGATGAGGCGGGGGGCAGCCGGGGCAGGAGGCTGGTTCCCGTAAGTATGCCCAAGACCGCCCCTGAGGCTCGGGATGCCAGCACCCCCTGCCGCCATGTCCCGGCCCTCACCAGCTGAGGCCCTTGGCAGGGCTGGCCCAGGAATGCCACGCTGGGGCCAGGGCAGCCTTTCCCAGGCCGGGGCTTAGAGAAGAAGGGTCCAGGCCAAGTGGCCAGAGCTTGGGAGGGGAGGACTTCCTGCCCCCCAGGGGGAGATGAGGCCGCTGCCAGCTTCCCATGCCCATCCCAGCTTACAGATGTTCCAGGGAGTGTCCAGAGGAAGTGCAAGGATTAAGGCAGGCGGCGGGGCGTGGGGGCAGCAGAGGTGGAGATCTGCCCAGGGAAGGTGGGGGAAGAGCCCTGGAGAGGTCGCAGGGAATAATGGGAAGAGCGTGGGACAGAGGACACACAGGCTGCCTCTGTCGCTGACCTGCTGTGTGACCCTGGGACAGTCATGACCCTCTCTGGGCCTCAGTTCCTCCACCCACAACCCAAGGGAGCTGGACACAACGGTTTACTGCACAGTGTCCACTGAGCACCTACTGCCGAGGTGCCCTGGGCTGGGCCCTGGGGCAGAGCAGCAGAGGGGGCAGACCTCCTCCCTGTCCCCTGGAGCTGACCGTGGTGGGAAGGCAGACAACACAGGGTTTCAGTAGAGAATACGAGATGGGCAGTGAAAGGACCCCAGGGGCCCGGGTGCCAGGGGCCCAACGAATGACAGGCAGGGACTCCCTGAGGGGTCAGGAGGGCGTCCCCAAGGAAACAAAGGCCTGGTAAGTAGAAGCAAACTGGGTGCCCAGACGGGGAACCACTCGGCTGGGGTGAGGAAGCTGGGATGTGGGGAGGACCCCAGGCTCAAAACGGTGAGGATTTTGGTCCTTATCTTAAAAACAATGAGAAGCCATTGCAGGTAAAGATGGGATAAAATCTGCATTTTGAAACGTTCCTACACCATAGAGCGGACAGACAACAGGTGCTGCTGTGCCTGGGGCTGGTGCCTTCAGTCCCTTTCTTGTTCCCAGAGATGCCTCAGTGGAACCCCAAGGCCCTGAGGAACCCAGTTTGGGAACCAATGGGTTGGACAACCTCTAAGGGGCCTTCTAGGCTCCATGAGGATTTTAGAACATTCCCAAGCAGCTCTCTGGCCCACACTGGCGCCCGTCAGCGAGGCTTCGACCCAGCCCTGCCCCAGCCCATCCCTAGGAGGCAGCTCACTGGGCCGTGGGCACAAAGGCTCCTCCCTGAGCTCTACCAACAGCCTCAGGAAGCGGGGACGAGAGCAGAGGTGAGGTCGGGTGGCCCCAGGTAAAGGCCGAGGGCCTTTCCCACTTCCCTCCTGCTGACTGTGTTGTCATGTCCAGGTCAATTGTCACCTCTTGAGGAAAGCTCCCCTGGACGTCTTGGCAGAATCGATCGCCCCCTCCCTCAGGCACCCAGAGCTCCGCACCCGCAGAGCTCCCTGAGACGGGGATGTCATCGCTTCGTCTGTGCGTTCATTCCTTCCTTCACTCGGCAGGTGCTGGAGTACCGTGGTGAGCAGGGTGGACAAGCTCCCGCGCTCGAGGAACCCGCAGTCTACAACGCTGCCGCGTTTGTCTCAGGGCCTGGCACCGGGGCTCCCGGTGAGTCTTTGCCGAACAAGTGGATTGGAGAACAGACGAGGGTGGACGGAGAGAGAGGAAGAGGAGGAGGAAGAGCCCATGTGGGGAAGGCTCTGTGGGCCCTGCCTTTCCCATGTTGTCCCCTCTTGCTCGCCCCGTTGAAGGACCCCACTTACCAGCCTTGCCAGACACCCCAATCTCCCTCCCTAACCCGACTGCACTGCGCTTTTTCAGCCCAGGATGGAGTTTTTCTAAAGGAAACCAAGGCAAGGCAAAGCAGCCAGATGCTAAGCACACACGTGTGTTTTCAGGGCACAGATTCCTTAAGGAGAGTCTGGCTGCACGGCCGAAGGGTCACTGGACATGGCACTGTTTCATGTCCGTGGTTGGGTGGGTGCTAAACCCAGAAAACAGCAGCAGCCATCAAACCAACACCAACAACACCACCACCAGTAACCACGTTAGCACCAGTACCACCGAACCACCACCACAACCAGTAATAACGTTGGCAGCAACCTCAGCAACAACACTAACACCACCAGGACTCAGGTTAGCACCACCACCATCAACACCAGTATCAGCAATAACATCAGCACCAGCACCGCCATCAACAGCGACACCACCCGCGCTAACATCAGGGACAGCCCCACCATTAACATCACCTCCTCCAATAACGACACCAACACCAATAGCTTCAACATCACCGACAGTAACAATACCACCAGCACCAACATCCGTAAACCATTAACACTACCACCGACACCGCCACCACCATCGCCACCAATAACAACCTCAACACCAACACCAATAGCTTCACCATCACCAACAGTAACAATACCACCAGCACCAACGTCCATAAACCATTAACACTACCACTGACACCGCCACCAATAACAACCTCAACACCAACACCGATAACCCAGCATTACCAACACTGACAATACTACCTCTCTCCAACAACACTGCCACCAGTGCAGCAACACCAATACCATCAGTGTTAACACCATCACTACCGCCACCAACGCCAACACCAATAACAAAAACATGACCAATACCAACACTACCACCAATTACACCAACACCCCTGACACCATCACCAATACCACACCACCGCCATCAACAACAGCCACTACGGCTACATGAACCCACCAGAAGCCACTTCTACGTTAACAGCAAACCTAACAATACCATTAACATCTACACAAACCCCCCTCCCAACACCCCCTACCACCAGCTCTCACTCTGTCCTGGGAACTATGCTAGGTGCTCTACACACACGATTTCAATTAAGGCTCATCCCAACCCTACGCGTGTCTACTGTTGTTATCTCCATTCGCACATGAGAAAACAGGCATCAGGACAAGAATGCTGGACTCCTGACTCCCAGTCCAGTGCTCTTCCCACTGCGTCTATGTCTGTCTCCATGGCCTGGAAAGTTCCTCTTGCTGCGTGAGGTTGGCTGGAATCGCTTCTCCCTGGCACTTTACGAGCTGTGAGGTCTTGGGTGAGTCTCCGCATCTCTGAGGGACTTTCCTTCCTCACCTGTACGACGGGGACAATGCATTGTTATGTTCCTGAGCAGTAGGTAGGCCCCCACGACAGCACATGTAAGTCACCAGACAGGGCACCCAGGACACAGAAGTGGTGGCAAGGGAAAAAAGAGTGTTCTCATCCTGTCGACTGGGGCTGAACGCGCTCACTCTTGTGATGTTGATGTTGACAGCCACAATCACGACCACAGCAGCTCGTGCTTATGGAGGGCTCACCGCATTGCCAAGCATGTCCAAAGGGTAGCACATAAGGAAATTGAGGTTCAGAGACATTAATTAATTAACCGAGCCAGCAAGTGGCAGAGGTGGGATTTGAACTCAGGCAGCTAGGTTCTGCCTGTGCTCTTAATCATTAGTCTATACCCCTCCGGTAATATAATTAGCATCTATGGAGCACCTTGTATGTGCTGGTGCTTCTCAGGTATTATCTCTGGTCTTCGTAACACCCTTGCAGAGCAGATAATACAGACCCTGAGACGAATTTGAACTTGGGAGTCTGCCAGGCTCCAAAGTGGGGCTCTTTTGTGCACAGGGCCCCCACCTCCCTGTCTCCTGGGCTGTGACACTCTGGACACCCAGAAGAAACATCAGCACCCTGGGGACAATGTCCTCAGGCCCCCAGCAAGGGCAGGTCTGTGCCAAAGGCTGTCCAGGCACAGGGGGTGGCCGATTCCAGGCAGGGCCCTCCTGGTTCCCGGAGCTCTTGGGGCTCCAAGTGTCCCAACAACTGCCACAGCCCCAGGGCAGCCCAGGGGCCAGGCCGGTTGGTTTTTTGGCATCCCCACGAGCAGCTGCCCAGGCAGAAGGGTTTTGTCTTTCCAGGCTGGATGGAAGCATCCTCCCCCCTCCCGAGCTCTTGTTCCCAGGAAAAGACCTTGGCAGGACCCCTGATCTTCCCTTCCCTGGGACGGATGGCTTCCAGCTGCCTGCCGCCCCCAGCCTGGGAAAACTCCTCCCAGCTCCGCAGGTCCCAGGATCTCTGAAACCTGAGTGGCCCCCGCCACCCGCCCCACGCAGGGCTGGCCCGCTCGGCCACCATGTTCCTTTAGCGCCAAGCCGTCTCGTGTTCCCAGCAAATCTCCAATAGAGCAGTGACAGAAATGGGTGATTTCCACCTGGCACAGCCTTAAAACAGAGACATTCTCAGTCATCGATCACCTACTGTGTGCCAGGCACCTTACAAATGATGAGCTGGTGCCCCCAACACCCTTGTGTGTTTGACATCTTACAAATAGGGAAACCGAGGCTCAGAGAGGCTCCCATCGCTGGTTAACGACGCAGCTGTGCAGTAACTCGGGGGTGGTCTGAGGTCCACCACACGTCACCTGTCTGACTCCCTCGTTACGAACGTGCAGAAACCGAGGCCCAGAGAGGGGGGTGCCAGTCCCAGGGGACACTGCCAGGGGTGTCGGGCTGGGCCTGGAGGGTCTGACTCTCGGGTCTGTTCTCAGCCTGCCCTGCCTCGCGGCCTTCCGCGGGCAATGCGTCTCCAGCCTCATCTGTATCTGCTTCACCGTCCACCTTCAACCCCTCCTCCACCCGAGAGCAGCGAGGTCCTTAGAGTGAGGTCCGACCGTGCCCCTCTCCTGCTTCTAACCCACAGCCGCTCCCCTTCCCCGCCAGGATTAGTCCAAGCGCGTGGCCCTGACCCTGGGATCCAGCCCCTCCCCCACTCACGCCCTACGGCTTCCCCAGCACGCCCTGCCCTGCCAAGCCTCTGGGCCTCCGCAGATGCTGTTCCTTCAGCCTAGCCTGCCCTTCCCCTGACCGCCTGTGCCACCTGTGCACTGTCACCACGGCCGACTGTCTCGTCTTTAGAGTTCGAGCCCTCTCAGGGCTAGGGCTGGTTCCTCTGCTGCCTGGGACTCCCTGCTGTCACCTCCGGGAGGGACACCAGTGTTTCCCGCATGGTCACGGAAAAGCTGAGGCCTTCCATGGACCGCTGCTCTCATCACAGCCTCATCACCCTGGGCGACGTCCGCTGCGCTCAGGGTCTGCGACTGTGACGGAGGCTCCCTGGGGCCCCTGCCCCCCATCGCCGCCTCCAGGAGGGACTGGAATGACCCTCGGGCCGGGCTCAGGCAGAGTGAGAGCGACAGGTGCCGCCGCAGCCAGGGGGGCCTTTCCCACACACAGCCGCCAGCTGGGAGATAGATGGGCCTTCCCGGGCCAGGCCGGGAACCGGAGCTCACGTCCCCCGGGCTTCACGTCCCAGCCTGGAAAGGGCCATAAAATGCGCCTGGGCCAGACACAGGATTTGGGCCATTTTTCCGAGTCATGGGGGACCCATTGCTTTTCTGGTTTATTTTGTTTTGTTTTAAGGGAGAAAAGAAGGAAAAAAGGAGGAGGAAAGACCTTCTAGAGAGCTGCCCGCCCCCCCGTGTCCACAGGCATGGCCGGGGACCCCAGCCGCTCCCCAAGAGGATGCTGGGCTCCATCTTTCACCTGCTCCTTCTAGCAGGTTCTGTCGACCTTGGTCCGGGGAGCTCGCTGGGCTCATCCGCCAGACCCGTAGGATGGGCCCTTCCAGCTCTACATTCTATGAGCCGGGATTTATCCAGAGCTCAGGCAGGATTCCAGGGGGGTTCTGAAAAGTCCTGCCCAGAGCTGAGACATGAGGCAGAGCAGGAAAAGGGCGAGAACCGTCCAGGGGCTTCTCCCCAGGCTTGGCGGACACTTAGCCAGGCTCGTAATCACATATCCAGTGAATGCAGGACTTGCCCTCTCTGGGACCCCCTTTCCCTGCTGGCACGTGGGTACGGCGTGCTCGCCACGCGCCGGCACCACGAGGCTGCGTGTTTGCGCGCCTGTGCGGAGGTGCCGGGCTCCCTGCACAGACGGGCGAGGGCCGAGGAACGGTTCGCCCGGCGTTATCCAGCCGGGGAGCCACAGACCTGGGATGTGAACCCAGGACGCTACTCGGCCTCCTCCCTCCTCCAGGGGGACTTTCTGACCCAAAAGAAGGCGGAACTGAAGCCATGCTTAGGCTCTGCGCTGACGCCAGGAGCCTCTGGGACGGTTACCGAGGAGAGACCCCTTACCCGGTCCCAGCTCCCAGGGCCGACCTTCCTCGTGGTCATGCCAGTGCCCACGCTCCAGTGTGAAACCCTGGGGTCCAAGAGGCACAGACCCAGCCAGCCCATCCCCCACCCCACCCCTATCAGTTCTTGCCGCTCACCCCCTCACCCACTCTGTGCCCCAGGCCACCGCCCCCCTGCCTGGCCTTTTGTTCATTGCTTCAGAATTAACGTAATCTGGAAACACATCCACCAGGCCCATCAGAGCTCCTAGCGGAGGACATGCCACCTAGTCTTTTGTTCACTCAGCAATTATTTATTGAGGACCTACTATGTGCCGGATGTTGTGTAGGCCCTGGAGATACAACACAAGGAGCCACACAAGGTTCTTCCCGCAGGGAGCTTGCCGTCTAGCAGATAGGCAGGTCCAGATGGCATCAGTAAGGGGAGGGCAGGTGATGGGGGCGGGGGAGGGTGGTCTCTCTAAGGAGGGGATGTTTAAACTGAGACCCGAGGTTGGACGGGAGCCAGCCTTGCTCCCTGTTCCCTGGGGAAGGAGGGGAATTTAGACCAACTCCTTGTACTTACAGATGGGGAAACTGAGGCCCAGAGAGGTCACACAGAGAGTTGGAAACTTGACCCCCACACCTGGACTTGGGCTCTTTTCCTCCCCAGGAGCCCAGGAGGGGTGCAGGCGAGGGTCTTCGAGCCCGAGGCACAGCCTGGTGAAGAGGCAGGGGAGGTGACAGGGCCTCTGCAGCTGGGGGGGTGGCGGGGGCTGCATTCCACCTGCTGGGCACAGAGCCCCTCCCATCCCAGCCTGAGGTCCCCGAGGCCGGCCTGCCTCCCCCATTGACTGGACGTCAGAAAATTGATTTCCTAACAGCCATCCATCAACCCAGCACCTCCAGCTGTTGGTGTGACACCCGCGTCCCCAGAGCCTCATCCACCTGAGAAGGCGGCTCCTGGAGCCCCTTCCCTCAGCCCCAGAATGGCCTCTGTGATCCTGGGAGCTGGTAACTAGAGACCCAAGAAAACACCCCCCACCCCACCCCCACTGCACTGAAAGGGACCTCCGGCCCCTCCCACAAGAGGCCCTCTCTGGCCTCACAACTGGGGGCCTGCTTGAATACCCCCAGTGACAGGGTGCTCAGCCCCTGCTGGGGCAGCCGTGATGACAGCTCAGGTCCCGTTGACTGTGGAGCAAGTGGGAGTGCTCAGTATTGTATTTAAGCCTTAAGATAATTAGGCAGGTGGGTATTATCCTTCTCATTCCAGAGATGACAAAACCGAGCCTCTGGGGTCAGCCAGACAGCTTGTGGCTGGGTTCTATCCAAGGACCGGCTCACCCCAAAGGTGGGCATATCACCCCTGCCACCCCAGACCTCCTTCCTGGCGGTAAACAAGTTCTCCCACCCCGTGGCTCCCACCCACTAATCTTAATTCCCCGGAAGACCATTCGGCAGGTTCCCTAGGACACCCCTGGGCGGTGCCAAGCCGGTGCTGAGCTCGAGCCAACTCTGAGCCCCTGTTCCTCAGCCCGAGTCCCCAACCTCTGCTCACAGGTGAGGCTGGACATCCATCTGTCACCTTAGCCCTGACAGCAATATGAGACCCTAGAGCGGTCCCCAGATCCGTTTCCAGTGACAGGAGGGAGGAAAGGAGGAGGGAAGGGCATCTTAGCCCTGGCGCCGGCAGCTGCAGCCTAACTCACAGCAATTTGCTGTGTGATCCTGAGTAACGGAAACTCCTGCCTGGGCCTCAGGTTCCGAAACAGAAATAGCAGTTCCTAAGAGAGGTGAGGGTCTCGTACAGATCAACTATTCCCAGCACGAAGGACTCGGCTGTGAAGACGGAAGGCCCCAAGGCCTAGAATCAAGTTTCGCCCTTGTTGAAGACGAAAGGACAACTGTGGTGAAATGAGCAGGAAGCTGCTGGGATTCCCAGATTAGATGCAGAGAGAGCCCAGAGAGGGGAAGCAACTTGCCCGTGGTCACACAGCCACAAAGGGGGACCTTGAACCATAACATAGGTTTTCAGGTTGGGCCCAAACCATCCTCTAATCCACAGGCCTTCCTGCAGGTCCCTGGGAGTAGTCAAGACCCCAGAAGCCCTCCCCACCTTCCAGTGAGTCTCTCTGTCTCCCAACCCCCCAAGGGACCTAGTCTGGTAGGCTTGGTGAAGGAGAGGGGCTGTGTCCACAGGAACAGAGTCACAAAGGGTTAAGGCTCCGCCCGGGTCTGCCTTGATCCCGCTAAACAGGCAGGACCCCAGGCAGAGTCGGGCTTGGGTTTCATGCCACCCCCACCCTGGCTGGGCTATAAAATACGATCGTGTCTCACTGCTGATTGATGGTCTGGGGGAACCTTGGGGAGATGGGCTGGGGCGAGATCAGATGTTCAAGGGCTCAGCCCCTGATATTCTATCCAGGACCTTCTGGAACCTGCCAAGGGCCCAACTCCATGGGCCCC
>CAUYRB010088768.1:0-11884 GCA_963574695.1 Propithecus perrieri
CTGTCCTGACTTCAAATATTCTGTCCTGTTGTCAGGTTATTTGCCCAAATTTGGGCTGAGAAAAAAAACTATTTGCAGGAGGAGTGTACTAATTTATATGTCTACTATTTATACTAAAAAAGAAGGGAAGGAAGGAAGGAATGAAAGAAGGAAGGAAGGAAGGAAAGAAAAGAAAAGAAAGGAAGGAAGGAAGGAAGGAAGGAAGGAAGGAAAGAAAGAAAGAAAGAAAGAAAGAAAGAAAGAAAGAAAGAAAGAAAGAAAGAAAGAAAGAGAGAGAGAAAGAAAAGGGAGGGAGGGAGGAAGGAAGGAAGGGAGGGAGGGAGGGAGGAAAAGAAAGGGAGGGAGTGGAGGGAAAAGATCATAGCTTGACACATTTAGCTGTGCTTCAGTAGCTGCACACCGGTAGAGTTAAATCAAAATGATTTTGAGGAAACTGATACCCACAATCTCACTAAGAAATCTGAAAGCTGGTTAATTCTAGTGAAGAAAAACCAACCAACCAGTCTCCACGCTGTAAAATTACTAATATTCTAAATTTCTTTGAGTTTTGCGACCATTGTTATTATCAAGCTCAGAAACTGCTTTGAAAAAGTCATGTTCAATTTTCAAAATCGGTATATAGTTAGAAAAAAGAATACAAACATCACTTTCATAAATACTTTAACATGCTGCCTATCATGGTCTCAAATGCAAACAATAACAGCCATTAGATTTAAGGAAATCTTTATAAGGCAAATAACTTTAAAATAATGTTATTATGTCTTAATATTTATAAGTATAAAAGTGAGAGTCAAAATATAATTCTTTCCTATCCCTGCTGTCATGTATGGTTTCATTTAGGATTGGAGTTTATAACTAGTGCCTAATTTTAATATTTTTCCCACAATTTTTCCCATTAATGCTGCTTTACACTTGGTGATATGCTCCATAAATCTATATTGACAGAAGTGGCTGATTTAGCAAAAAATTCCAAGGTTTTTGAACTTGCCAAGAAGTTAACCTCCTAAGGAAAAAAATACAATTCAGTCACTTTTAGGCTAAAAGTAGTCAGTGGCTTTGAAATACAATAGCACTTTCAGGTCTAGACTTGCAATAAGTCTATCACGAAAAGTACTCTGAAAAGCAAGATCTCTCAAAGAAAAATAAGCCACAGAAATCTGCTTAGCTTGTTGAAAAATGAGTACATACTCAAAATAACTCTAAATAGTATGTCATTACCTGAGCAGTTTGCTGGTTAAAAAATATACAAAAGTTGAAGGTAAATAATTTGAACATTAATAGAACAAATCAATAGCATAAACATCATTGCTTTCCAATCAAGGACAATGATTTTTGTCATCTTTCCATACATTTGTCTGCACAACTGAGGACAGACCAAGAAAAAAGAGGCTTACTATGCCTCCAGAATGATGTTTCTAAGATTAGAACACATTTTCTGAAAACCATCTAGTGGGATGAGTTACCAAGGGAAATTATGGAACATACTTTCCTAGAAGTCTTTAACAAGTAAGGATGATGGCCAGTGGCTATTAAGGGTGCTGTGACAAGTCTGCTGGCCTTCATAACCCTAGCAACTGGTATGCAGATGACCTACTCTTAATGCCTGTCATTTAATTACTCTAAGTGCCAGTAACCAAAATGACCATGCCTGCAGTTAAGTTTGATTCTCCAAAATTACTAATAGTTTCAGAAAGAAAAAAAAAATCCTTCCACTCCATTCTTTTCCAGTGGCAGCTTAGCTTTTTTCTGCCACAGAATTTCACATGAAGGCTTTCAAATATGTGCAAATTTATTATAAGCAGGCAGACAAAAAGATGTTAGCTTCTGAAAATACAACAAACTGAGACAGACTATCCTCCCTCTAGGGAGTGGTTTACTTACTCTTCCCTGAAATAAAAAATAGGCTTTAAAACACTGTGAATCGCATAACATTTGGGAATTGTAAAGAAACCTAGAAATTTTGCAGGTGAAGAATAAGCTTTGAAAGGTCAAGATCTAAGGCCAAACAGCTAGTTAATACATGAATGGGGAAGGAATATTTTCTGATTCTTGATCTGATGTTCTTTTCACTATAGCACACAGCCTATCCTTAACCTATCAATCTTGTTTAAAAGTGTCTCCAAATAGCAACAGAAACAAGCAATTAGTTAACAATTTACAAAAAAGTATTTCTTATACACAATCTTCCCCAAGTATCCATGGGGAATTGCTTCCAAGACCACCCACAGAAAACAAAATCCATGGATACTCAAGTCTCTTATACAAAATGGTGTAGTATCTGTATATAACCTACACACATCCTCCCATATACTTTAAATCTACGGTCTCCAACCCCCAGCCGCAGACCGGACCACTGATGCAGAGTTCTGACAGCCCCAACCTCATCCTTGGAAAAATTGTCTTAGGAATTTTTAGAAAGTTAGGAAATGGGGGTGGGGTAGGGTGTGCACAGCAGGAGGCAAGCTGCAGGCAGCAAGTGAAGTTTTGTCTGTATTTACAGCCACTCCCCATCGCTGGCATCACAGCCTGAGCCGTGCCCATCCCCCCCAACCCCCACCCTGACCCGTGGAAAAATTGTCTTCCATGAAATCGGTCCCTGGTGCCAAAAAGGCTGGGGACTGTTGCTTTAAGTCATCTCTAGATTACTTACAATACCTAGTACAATGTAAGTGCTATGTAAATAATTCTTACACTGCATTGTTTAGGGAATAAAGACAAGGGGGAAAAGTTTGCACATGTTCAGTACAGGTGCAACCATCCGGTTTTTTCCCCCTAATATTTTCAATTTGGGATTGGTTGAATCCTTGGATGCAAAAACCCATGGATACAAAAGGCTGAGTGTACTTCAAATCTATACTCAATAAATAATCAACTACAACTGGCATATAGAAATCTACCTGTTTTTTAGGTAAAGTGTATAGCTCCTAAATGATAGAGATATATGATAGTATTTTGATTTTTTTTTTTTTTTTGAGACAGAGTCTCACTTTTTTGCCCGGGCTAGAGTGAGTGCTGTGGCGTCAGCCTAGCTCACAGCAACCTCACACTCCTGGGCTCAAGCAATCCTTCTGCCTCAGCCTCCCGAGTAGCTGGGACTACAGGCATGCGCCACCATGCCCGGCTAGTTTTTCTATATTATTTTTAGTTGTCCGATTAATTTCTTTCTATTTTTAGTAGAGACGGGGTCTCGCTCTTGCTCAGGCTGGTCTCGAACTCCTGAGCTCAAACAATCCACCCGCCTCGGCCTCCTAGAGTGCTAGGATTACAGGCGTGAGCGACCGCGTCCAGACAGTATTTTGATTTAAAAATATGATTCTACTTCAAAAAGATCAATGCTTTCTGATCACCTACATTCAGGCCCTATGCTAGGTACATGAAGATACAAGAATGAACACAACATGATCTCCTATTCAAAAATCTATGTCTAAAATCCTCTTCTTACTATTGCTATATATTTCTGTTGTACTTATAAGACACATTTCTCCACTGAGCCTACTAACCCCTGGTGAGTTAGGAAAGAGAGTTATGATCAGAGCAGAATGATTTTATTCCTATATGGCTTTTATCACCTCACACTTCTTTGCCTTCTACTACACAAA
Source organism: Propithecus perrieri (assembly GCA_963574695.1). Taxonomy (NCBI): domain Eukaryota; kingdom Metazoa; phylum Chordata; class Mammalia; order Primates; family Indriidae; genus Propithecus; species Propithecus perrieri. The sequence goes on from CAUYRB010088768.1 coordinate 3,600, forward strand.
TACGTAAAATCTGAAGTGTACCTGATAAGTATCATATCTAAAAATTCTTACAATTTTTTTAATACCACATTTATTTCAAATGGCAATGTTGGCCCTGATACAACGACTCCTTTGTAACAATTGCTAAATATATGCTAAATTACTAAAACGTAACCTCTTATAGATGAGTACAATTTAGATAAATTGTCAAGCTAACTACCAAAATGTTACAGAAGAAATAAGTATTTAATTGTCTAGTCAAATATAAAACATTATTCTTGTACTAGGTATATATTTAAAATAATAACTAGTTCGCATACATTTTTGCCTAGTTTGATGCAATTTGAGATCATTTAAATTATCTCATTAATTGTATGAGTTATGTAGCAAGCAACACATAATTCCTATTGTATCAATGCAGAAAAACAGGCAAAAATGTGATATAATCTGGCCCCTACCATATACAAATACAAAGTATCAGTCTGGGATTGGAATTTAGTCCCTTAGGCATACCAGAGCTCTCTAATACATACTAAAAACAGCTTCATTTTAAGAAATATTCAACTTGAAGAAAATGATAGCTCTATGCCCCTACTTTTAATATAAACTCAGAAACTCTTTATTGGAGCATTTTAACTTTAGACTTTCTAAACTGTATAGATGGGGAGGGGAAGAATGAACACCTAAAAAGTCCTTAACCAGGATCAACTGATCCATATAATAAAGGGTTATATTATATAAATAAGATATATAGCTACAAAACATTATCAGTATATCCAAAGTTGAATAACCTTTTTGAACGATGGAAATCTCTAGTCTGAATCCTCAGACTTCACTGTATGATGCCTCATATTTCTCTTTTCCATCCTAACATTTCAGTTTCTCCTATCCACAGGTTTTAATTTTATTATAGTATTTCTTCCAGATAAGTTGTTTATAAAATTCACTTTCAATAAACTTAAGGGGAAACTCAGGCAAGCAAATTTGATTTATAAAAAAATAAGATTGGTAACAAGACACTTTATCAGAATAATATTACGGGATGACCATCTCTTATTCTAAATGCTTCAGATTTTGAATTTTTTAATATTTGCATATCTATATTTTGGGTATGGGAGCCAAGTCTAAACACAAAATTCATTTATATTTAATATACCCCCTATACACATAGCCTGAAGGTAGTTTTATATAATAAATAATTTTGTGCATGAAACAAAGTTTGTGTACACTGAACCATCAGAAAGCAAAGGTGTCAGGTATAGAATGCTCTATTTGTGGCATCATATCAACATTCAAAAAGTTCTGGCTTTTGAAGTACTTTGGATTTCAGATTTTTGGATTAGGTATGCTTGACCTATATTGTTTGTCATGTGTAAGGTGACTATCAATATCACCAAATAAATAAAGGCTAAAAGCATTACATAAAATTAAGAAACATGGCTCCCAAATAGAGAAAAATATCAACTCAGTCTGCTAACTGGTATCTGGAACTGCTAATCTCACATTGGGAACAGTTTTTGTGCCTATCTTCTAGAATTGGTCCTGACCAGAAAACTAATTTTTCCTATATTTTCTTTGTCACCTGGAAGTTACAATATTAATAGTGGTCTCTGAATTTTAAGATCTGGTAAACAGAAATTTCACCAAAATCTCTGGGTCTTCTTTTATAAATCATCCTTAATTTTCATTTGTTCCCTTCTTTTAGAATGATCAAATCTGATGTTACTCATCTTTGGAGATGGCATATAAGGTCATCAGTTTAGGTTTAGACTTTCCCCTCCAACATATTATGTATTATATATTATATATAATTATATATTATAATATGTATTAATAGCTTGGCACTTGCTATCCTATCATGGTTCAAACTTCCAGGCATAATTATTTCCCAAGTAGGCTGACTAACGTCTGGGTGTTTGGCAGTGGAATGGGGTTCTAAGAAAATGAAACCAAATGTCACAGTGGATTTTGGTCCCTAGACACACCTGCAGTGCTAGCAGTCAGCAAGGTAGAAAATAGGACTTATTACATAAACTGTGTTCTTCTGTTATCTCAGATAAGTCTGCTCATGAGATCTAACACTTCTTAAGGTGAAAGGAAATGAACATTTATTAAGCATCTGATCCAGGTCAAGAACTCTCTTGGATCTACATTATCTCATTTAACAAAAAGTCCATTGAGTAGTAATTACCTCCACTATATAGATTAGAAAACCTGTCCATACTAATCCTGCCAGTAATTTTAAGAACCAAGTTTTGAACTAAGGTGGGTCAGATTCCAAAGCCAATATTAACACTCATAAAATGTCAAGGCTACATCACTGACCATATAGAGCAACAATTGCTCTATGTTACAGAGGAGGATGAAGCCCAAAGAGATTGAGACTTGCCCAAATGTTTGTGGTGAAACAGAGTAAGAATTCAAGTCTCCTGATCTCCAGTGCAGTACTATGTACAATAATAATCCCTATTTTTGCCTCTTTGTGTGTGTCTGGGATGAAATGTCACTCTTCACATAGTTTATCACATCAATGGTCTCCAAATAAAATTCATATGTGTGGCAATTTCAGAGATGTACATTTTTAGTGACCAAACATATTAAATGTATTTGGCAAGAATAAAAACTTAATTGGTGCTTATGAATCATTACGTGTTGTAAAGAAGTCTGTCTCTAATATATTTATTTGTTCAGTCAAGTGCCTATAATGTATGTGCTGCCAAGCTTGGCAATAAGAATATAACTGTACAGTATATAAGATAGGAGTTCCTATCCTCATAGAATTTATACATCAGTGGAGGATACAGAAAAACAAATAGGTAATTACAATGCAGTGAGGTCAATTCTATGCCAGTGGGAGTACAAGATACTATGGGAACAGGAAGCAGGGACACCTAACCCAGACTAGACTTTTCAAAGGAGGTAATGTAAAAAATGAGTGGGAGTCAGCTAGTTAAGGAAGGAGAATAGAGTGCGCAGATGTCTCAAGTACATACAGTATTTGCACATGAGAGTAGGAAGGGTCAGGGGAGCCATAAGAGTAGGGAGGAGAAATGAACCTAGAGAGATAAGCAAGGATCAAATTGCACACGTCCTCGCTTTTCTAATCTTTTCTATTAGAATTACCTGGTGAACTTTAAAACAAACAAAACACACATGTCTAGGCTCCATCTCGGACCAATTAAATCAGAATCTTTGGGGACAAGACCCTGGCACTGGTATTTTTAAGAAGTTTCCTAGATGATTCTAATGTGTAGCCAGGATTGAAAACCACTGTTTAAGTTGTAAAGTGAATTAAATAAACACATGTATTAATGCAAATAAGGAAAAAGATGATTTTAATTATATCTCTCTGGGCCCTAGTTTCTTTAGTTCTAATAAGAAATGGGCTGCAGCAAATTAGAAGTAGCATGAAAGGAGTCAGAAAACATTGGTTTTGTTGATGAGTCTGTCACTTGCCACCTGTCTGAGCTTAGATTAGAATATCATTTCCTAGGGATAGTAACATTGCTCTGTCCACAGGATTGTTATATAGCTCAAGTTAAATAATGCTAAAAACTGATAACTGTGCTAATAAAATATAAATCACAATATTCTAAGACTTATACTTCTAAAGTTGAATAATTTTTAAGATCATAAACATTTTCACCAGAGATGAAACTGTTTATAATGCTTAAGAAACACATTTCATTTAAAGAATCACCCCTATCTTGGAATTCAAGATATAAAATAATAGAGAACTGATCCTTTTAATGCTACTCTAGCTGCTAAAGAGATCAAATGGGATTAAGTTAGCGCTCTTCAAATAAACAGATCAACAGAGCAAATGCCCTTTAAATGGTAATCACAACTGTTTAAAAATGTTTATTCAGTAAAGGGCACTAAAAAGGAATAAACTACACACAAAGTGAACTACTTTAGAAAAAAATTATAATCTATTTTACATTATACAAGTATTTTGCTTTTAAATTTAGTTTATAAAGCTCTGCCTCCAGAAGGACTGTCCCATGCAGAGAGCCAGGCAAAGCTACTGTACTTTTACAGTCTTCCTTTATAATATAGCTAGCTCCATGAGAATTTACACTTTCATGAAGTAATTTTTCAGTTTAAGTACACTATTTGTATTTAATGACATCTCTTTAATGCTATATCCAGTTTACTTATAATAAAAAAAATTTAGATAGAAACACTTTTGCATTTATATGGGGTTCATTTTAAATTTGTTACTTAAAACTGACAGGAATGTCTTTCAAACTTTATAGTCACAGTCAATGATAAAATATTATTAATGTTTATTTACTTTCTTGTAATTTCCCCATGATGCTTTTACTATTATGATGTGCTATCATTTCTTTCAATTACCTATTTTGTGATTTTAATAGGAGAGCATTGTATTTTGAAAACGCACAAGAAACAAAGTTATGAATGAAATTTTATTTAATTTTGTCCCAAAATGTGACATGGAAAAACTTAAAAAAAAACAAAAAAAACACCCAAACACACACACACACACACACACACACACACACACACACGGCCCTCTTCAGATAATTCTGGCTGATGACACTGCAGAACAGTTAATCTGATAATTAAAATTTTCCAGAACATGTGATGTTTAGATGGAGATCTATGCTGTCAACCAGAATTCAAGGCTTCGGTTAAAAAATTTTAAGACTTGAATACACATATATGTTAAATTCTTAGGCTGCAGTTACTTTGAGAGCGCATTAATAAAAACACAACGTGTTTTGATTTACCCAAACTAAGTTAGCAACACGGTATCTTAAGTATTTTCCAGGACTTTTCCTACAACACGCAATCCAGCACAGAAACAAATTCTGTACGATGCAATGTAAGCGAATACCCAGAGAATCCAGTTTCTAAGCCGGGAAACCTGAGACCGATATTGCCTGAAGTGGTTCAAAAGTGGCAGTAGAAATCACTCCTTAAGTTACCAAGAATTTACCTACTCAAGTTTTCTAGGGGTTCTTCCCAGCCACACACACTACAATTCATAATATCGTCTCGCAAACCCAGGTCCTGCATGTGCACAAAGGCGCAGTGCTGGAATGAGGAAGCTTCACCAAGATGAAATCACAACTCTAATTCATTAAAGAATATGCAGACTGTTTTCTACAAAGCCCCGTCTTGTGCTCCGTTTACCCTTTAAATAACTATGAAAACAGCTTCCCAATTATTGACATCCAAAAAAACAGCTTTCGATTCCCAAGTCTAGTAACATGGTTGGCCACCATCACCACTATTCCTTTAGCATCCTAAAATAAACCCCTCAAGCCGCGGTCGAAACACCCTGGCTGAACGTCTGGTGTTTACATAGTCCAATCCTGGGCGCTACCCTACCTTTCAGAGCCACTTAGGAGCTATGAAAACAGGCATCACATAATAGACTTAGTAAAGAAACAAGTCACATGAGACAATGTCTCAGGTCTATGAATGAAAGATCCAACGTTTGATTGTCTCGGTTAAAAGGAAAAAACAACCTCGAAAGGAAGGTTGGGAGGGGAGCTGCGGGGTGGGGGGAGCGGTTTTCCTTCCATACCCCTGCCGGGCGATTTAAACCCAGCAATATGCGAACGCAGGGCCGCCGAGCTGGCGGGGCCGGAGTCCTCGGGCGTGACAGCCCCTCAGGAACAGCTCGCGGCTCCGCGCCCGGACCTCTCACGCTGCGGTGTCCGCGGCAGCCCCGTCACCCGCGGGCCGGGTGGGCGTGCGGGGCGCGGGAGACTGAGCCACTGCGGCCGGGGCGGCGGCCCTGGGCGCACTTCCTCAGCCTCCAGCCGCTCTGTCCCCAAAAATGGGAGGAGAGGAAGGAAACGAAGAGCTAGGCGGCAGCCAGAGGGAGAAAGAAGAGGGAGCGGCGAGCCCTCGCCTCTGCAGTTGGGAGAGGCCAGAGGCAAGCGAGTGAGAGGGAGCGGCGATTGCAGGCGAACTCCGCCGCGGGCCGACGCTGGGAGACGACCGGCCGGTAGCCCCCGCCCAACACGGCGGGTGCGCCCGGGAGTCCCCTGCACCCACCCTGTCCTCATCCCACCGCGCCCGCTCCCGGCCAGTCCGCGCTCTACTCACGCTCGGGGCTCTTCCAGGCTCCGCGGCTCTAACCGCATCGGGTCCCAGCCCCGCGGGCGGCGGCGGCGGCGGCGGCGGCGCCGAGGGAGAGGAGAGCGGGCGGCACGGCCCCCGCCTCCCGGCCCCTCTCCCCCGCCGCTCCGGAGCTGCCCGGCCGGGCCCGAGCCCTGCCTCACCGGCCCCAGCCCCAGCACCAGCAGCCGCGGCAGCAGCAGCCCGAGACCTCAGCGGCCGCAGCGGCGGCACCGGAACTGCCGCTTTCTCCTCGCTCCCTCTCCTCGCTAGCCCCCGCCACACGCCCCCGCCCCCGTCTCCTTTCTCTGTCGCCCCTGTTTTTTTTCCTTTTGTTTCCAGAATAAACTTTATTGGTCTCTTTTTCCGCTCACATCGTGTAAACAAACAACCAACTCTTCCCTACCCCCTAGACTCCCCCCCCTCCTCCAGCAGATGAGGGTGAGAGCTGAGGAGGGGCCGAGCCTACAATGCCCCGGAAGCAGATATGCAAAGGAGAGGAAGTGAAATTGAGAGGAGAAGGGGGGAAGTGGGCAAATCGGGTAACAGTGTGCGCAACTGCGCCTGCGCCTGGCATTTCCGCCCGAAGTTGGGGTGCTGTTGGGGCTGCTGTTCTGACGTGTGTCAGTTGAATGCTCCGTCTTCTGCAGTAGTGAGGATATTGTGTTTCCCTACGACAGCGTACGTGTCGTATATTTGTTTCTACGAACAGCAGGCTGGCTAGGGTAGAGATATGGAAAGCAATATTGGGAACAAATGAGTTCATTCACTTTTACGAGAGGAAGCGAGATTAGTTTGGGGGCGAGAGAACGGGGCGCAGTGGCTAACCAGAGTGGTTATGAATTCTAGAAAGGAGGCCTTTTATGAGGAGTTGCTGCGCGTCCTCTGCCCACAGTGGTTTAAGTTGTCACCCATCTCGAAGGCGGAATGCGCTGCCGTCTGCAATCCTGACTCACTTCAGGGAGACCTTTTGCTATGCTCCCATTTTTGTTTTTCTGATTTTAATCAGCTTGTAGGATTCAACTCTATTCAGAAGACGTGCTTTTTTCGTGTAAAGCCAACAAAGACTTAAGAAATTCCATGTTGGCTATAGATTAGATTCAAGGTGGTTTCTTGGTGCTGCGTACCTTAGAAGTCTCTTTTTGCTTGAGAATAATGGGAATTGTTGACTTTTGAGAGCACTACTGATAAGGATATGGTACTGTGCGTTTTCCTCCCCCTAGTGGTCTTTCATTGTATTGAAAAAGCATAGGAGCAGTGATTAGAAATCCAAGATACAAGCCCTCCAGCGTCGGTTTCCCTTTGAATTTTTAAGGAATAGAGGACTTGGAAGTGACCAACCCTAGAAATATTACAGTCCAATTTGTCATCCAAAGCAAAAACCTGACCAATAGCAGTCTTCTCAAACACCACACGTCCGTAACCCAATCATAAATGAGATCCATTCTTCTATGTGGTCATAGTTTTAACTTGACTGTATTTCTCTATTTCCTGTGTTTCTTTCTTTCGTTTGCCCCCTTAAACTCTGGTTTTCATCTTACCCTGGGGGGGGGGGCTGTCTATGTTTCTAAATGTTTTTATTGAGCCAGTGTTTTTCAGCAGTTTCAGAACACTATTTCTCCAGAGCAGGGAATTAAAAAAAAAAAAAAAAGAAAGAAAAGAAAAGACAACAACATTGAATTACCAGTCGAAGTAAACCTTAAGGCAGTATTTCCCAAATTGTTTTTTCAAGCACAGAGTTCTGTGAGATATTAACAGGTAGACCTTGATAGGCAGAAATTATGCTAGGGATATTGTGCCTTCTAAGATTTATTTTTTAATAAGAAAATGCTAATGACATTATACGATTTTTGTTATGTGATCATTTGCCCTTAAGAAATCATGAGTCGTATCGGAAATTGCCATACCTGGTAGTCGAATGCATGACACCAGTCATTGGTGCAGGAATAACATTTAGTACCCAATTCACAATTGATAGTTTGCCTTATTTGGTGGCCATTTGTCTTAAGTATTGTGTCTTGCTTTCAAAGGTGTTTGCAATATTTTTCAGTGTTTAAAATGTGTTAGACATCTGGCCGGGCGCGGTGGCTCACGCCTGTAATCCTAGCTCTCTGGGAGGCCGAGGCGGGCGGATTGTTTGAGCTCAGGAGTTCGAAACCAGCCTGAGCAAGAGCGAGACCCCGTCTCTACTAAAATTAGAAAGAAATTAA
>CAUYRB010088770.1:0-16580 GCA_963574695.1 Propithecus perrieri
TATTTTCATCCCATTTATGCTGCTCAGAGATCAAGGCACAGAGACGTTAAAGACCCTCCCAGAGTCTCAAACCATCACGTGGCACCTGGCAGCCTGAGACCTCCCAGGACACCCCGACCCCGTCTGGGCCACCATCACCCGGTGCGTTGCCTTCTCAGAGGGTGGGTCCCAGCGCCGATCCAGGACCCGCAGGTGACCTGGTCACGTCACGGTGATGCAATGTCCCGTCCCTGGGACAACTGACGAAACCCTCGTCCCGCATCAGAGCGGGGGCTTACACACGCTTCGCGGGGAGCCGGGCGTCACGCTGACCCCCAGCGTCACCCTCAACAGGACACAACAGCCGCACATCACTGGTCATCAGCCACTGCCCGTGGGCTTGGGATGCTGGTGACACCACCGGGGATTCGGCACGAGGACGCCGGAGCTTGGGCTGCGCTGCCGCAGGGGGACGCGGAACTGCAGACAGACGCGGAAATCCGGCTTTTGTAGCTCAAGACGAGCGACGTGTGAAAATCGAGGAGGCTGCTCTGAGGGGCCCCGCCCAGGCCCGGCCCAGGCGTCTGCACTGCCCCTGCATCTGGGACCTGACGGAATCGAGTCTACGGCGATCTGGGGGCCCCAGGGTGGAGGAACGGCACCAAACAGTGGCCTGAGCTGCGCACACGTTTCCTCGTCACCTCCTGACCCGGGGCTGCCCACGGCCAGGCCACGCAGGGGCACGGTGCCCACAGCTGTCACCCGACGTGCCCGGGGCACGGGGCCCCCCAACCCCCACTGACCTCACACACCAGCCACTCCCCGCAGCCCCACGGTTCAGATGAGGAAACTGAGGCACAGAGAGCCTAAGTAGCTAATTTTAGGCAGTCTATCAACAAAATGCAAACAGCAAAAACTGATTTTCCAAAAGGGAAGAACACTCCCAGATACAAACCAATTCGTGTGACGTTCACCAAAGCACACGGGTTCCGCAGGCATTTCTAGACCCCAGGCCTTGCTGCGGCGCACGCAGGCGTCAGCGCAGGAACGGGCGCCAGTCCCAGATCCCACCCCCACCCCTTAGAGAGCAGGGGCTCGGCCATCAGAGGGATAGGTGGGGGCTCTCTGCAGGCAGACGTTCACCCCACCCCTGCGGTGCCCACGGCGCCCGCCGTGCCGACAGCCACTCCGGGTCCAAGGGGCCTGGGCACCCGTCCAAGCCTGAAAGTCCAAGCCCCGTGCTCCCCACTGGCGCGGGCGTCGGGCAAAGATCGTGGACTGCACACGTCTCCCTTGAGCATGGCGCAGCTGGTGGCTGGCCCGGCCACTCAGAGCCACCCTGCGCAGAAGCACGCGGCTCCTAAGGACCGGACAGTCCCGGCCTCTCAGCCCCGGGTGCCTTACTGCGTGAGAACCGTCACCTCTGCGTGCAGTGGCAGAAGGAGCGTCTTTTCTCCAGGGCAAGGGGGGCTCGGCAGAGCTACGCCGGCGTCCCCGCCCGGCACGCAGACGCCGGCCAGGGCCCACGTCCAAGCCAGTCCCACGAGGCCCCATGGAGGAGGCCTTCGTGTGACACAGACAATTTCCACGAGCAGCAGCTCAAACTGGGGTGTGAAAAGAGCTGGTAGCTGCGAACGCAGCAGAACGTGAAGCACCACAGAGAACACGCAGGTGGCTCCCCCGCCCGGCCGGGTTCTACGGGACCCTGGGCCGAGCGGCTCGCACGCCACGCAGGGGTGGCCACACCCTGAAGTGCACCGGGCTGGGCAACCCTGCGGCTGACTTGGTCACACTCAGTTGACTGGTCCCTGAAGGCACGGTCCGGCCGCGGCAGCACTAAGCGGCGGGAACAGAGGGGAGCCGGGCCACGCAGGCATCCGCGACGCTGAGTACGATGCTGATCGGCAGAAACGAATTTCGCCTGAGCCTGAAGGCACCGAGAGTGCCTCCCCGCGCAGAAAACTCTCCACTAATGGCACCAAATGCGGCTTCCCATCACGCGAAGCCGCCATTCCAGGTGAGCGCAGTAATAGATTTCCAAATGGAGACGCTGACCTTTCTGGACCCAGGCGGATCGGCTCTGCCTTTCCGCCGTTCCTGGGACACCGCAGCGCCAGGGACCCCGCTGGGCCACCTGGCGGAAAGGCCACCCTGGTGACAGGCCGACACCAGCCCCACGTGGGGCTGCTAGCAGCAGGTCAGGAGACCACGCCCTGTCATTACCCAGAATAACCGCGTTTTACTGAGAGTGGAAGGAGCAGCGGCGTGTTCCGCTCAGGCCCGTTCACACTGCAGATGAGAACACCCGGGTCCTGAGAGGCTGGTGGCCTGCCGTGGCCCTGCCACCCCCTGGGACCACACCGGGACCCCCCACGCGACTCCACGACGCAGATGCGACCCTCCCTCCCGGCCTGGGGAGGGAGCCCCAGCCTCTCGCCGTTTTCCTTTCATGGGAAACAATGGAATAAAATTTCAGTCAAAAGCAGCACATAACTTCGGGCTGCATAGACGAGCCCTAAAACGTGCTGATGGGACATCATCCTCGTGCTGAGCACAGTCTGAGGTTGCAGCTGGGAGCTCACCGCCTGCGACTATGCGGACCACACCCACCTGAGCCCACCTGCGTCTCCTGAGTTCTATCAAAAGGCAACGACACACAACACTGAATGGGGCTTGCTGGCTCCAACGTGGTGGGGCAGGTGCTGGCCACACCCCCTCGACAGAAAACCAGAAACAAGCGCACAGCGCCAAGATGATCGTGGGTGACGCCCGGAACTCGGACACGGGGATGAACAGCTCCTGGGGCACAGAGACGGGAACAAGCCCGAGTAGAGGGTAGGAGAATCAGACTTCACACCTGCAGCCGCCTGTCTGGCACCACAGACTCACGGTTTCTACGCTGGGAACGTGAGGTCACCATGGACACCCAGCTTCCCGCCATCCTGGGATCCCCGGCAGAGACCCGTCACCGCCTCCACCCACAGGCGGCACCGGGAGTGTCTGTGGCGAGGACAGCCGGGGACAAGGCGCAGGGGAGACGCCATCCCTCCCCAGCCCTGGAAACTGCTCTGCAGCTCAGCCACGGGGGACACAAATCACAGTGGACGTCCAGCAGCCCCAGGCTGCAGGAGATTTGTTCCCAGGTTCCTGGGCACGAGCCCCAGCCGCCCTCCCACATGCCTGACGTCCCCTCTGGGACGTCCCTATCCCTATGGCAGAGCTGCGACCGGTCACCTGAGCTTGAGGCGCCCTCTAGTGCTGACGGGAGGCAGTGACGTGGCAGGAAAGAAGGTCGACAGGTAACTCACGGGACCTCCGAGCAGACACAGCCAGCAAGACCCCAACAAGCGAGACGGAGAGGACAGAAAAACCGAGGAACCTTCAACACAGAGACACAGACAGACGCCCAGCAAAGTAAAGCAAACGGGAAGCACGGCCCCAGACAGACAAGGCAGAGACCCCACGAGGTGGGACGTGTTCTCTGACCACGAATCCGAAACAGAAGTTCTAAGGGAACTCAGTGGTCTCCAAGGTAACACAGAAAAGCAATTCGGAAATTTACTGGAGACATTTAACAAAGAGATTGAAATAATAAAGAAAAATGAAACAGGAATCCTGGAACTGAGAAATGCATGTGCTGAGCTGAAAAGTTCGGCGAGGCTCTAACAGCAGGGGAAAGAGCCAGTGAGCTTGGAGACAGGATATCTGAAAATACACAATCAGAGGAGAAAAAAGGAATAAAAGAATAAAAAGGAATGAAGATCACTCACAAGATGTTGAGAAAATTACCTTGAAAAACCAAATCTAAGAATATCGGATCCAAGAGGGAGCTGAGCAAGAGCAGGCGTAGAAGCTCATTCAAAGAAATAACAGAAAACTTCCTGGCCTCGCGAAGGACGCGGGCACAGGGAAGCGGGACCCCGGGCAGACCTGGCCCGGATCGGACTGCTCCGAGGACTGTGACAAACCCGAAGGTCAGGACAAAGGCAGGAGACGCGCGAACAGCACGTAAAGGAGCTCGGCTCGCCGGGCAGCCGACAGAAACCCACCGGCCCAGGGAGGGACGACGTCTCAGAACATGAGAGGAACGGACCCCACCCAAGAACACGTGCCCGGCAGGCTGCCCCGCGGGTGAAGGACAAAGTCTCCCAGGCGCACGAGCGCCGGGCGAGCCCCCTCCAGACCTGCTTTGCAAGAAGTTCTACAGGGGAATCTTCGGTCTGAAGGAAACAGCACCGAGCGAGGCATCGGCAGAGAAGGGTCCCGTCCCCGCCGTGCTAAAGGAGCGGGCAGTGCGCGGCGCCACGAGGAAAAGCGTGGAAACGCTGAAAGTAGAAACTGCTTCCAACGAACAAATCTTCTCTTTGCATTTTCCCGTGGGGACGTCGGGATGAGCTGACTCGGCGAGGACGCTGCCGTGGACCAGCCGACATGCTTGTGTTGCAGGAGACGGGGACCCCGGCCCACTCAGGCCACCCCACTGGCCGCTGCGTGACCCTCCCCTGGCTGCGCGGATGAGCCCGAGGTCGTCATGCTGAGCGACACACGCCAGCCACGGCCGGGCAATCCCACGGGAGTCCTCCACATGACGTCCCCAGAGTCACCGGACTCGGAGCAGCCGGTGGGTCCCGGGGCTGGGGGCAGCGTCCGTGTTCGATGGAGACGGAGCTTCGGCTCTAAGGTGAAAAGCTCGGGGGTGGGTGGCGGTGACGGTTGCCCCGCAACATGGATGTGCTTAATGTCACCGAAACGTGTGCTTAAAACGGCTAAGACGGTAAATTTTACATCGTGTACGTGTTACCACAATTTTCTATGAAGTGACACAAAGTTCACTGAACGAGAAACTGGTGTGAGGGACGTCACCCTGCCTTGCGCAGGCTGAGCTACGAAGTTTAAGGAGGGCACAAAGCCAGGGCGCGGCCACCTCCGCAGACGGCCGCTGGGCGCCGCGCCAGCAAGACCGAGCCCGCCAGCCTCTGCGCAGACGCGAAGGCCCAACGGGACCCACACACAGGCGGAAACGCGTCGTCCACACTTACAGATTTCACTAGAAACAAACGATCTGGTAGGAGAGATCATCACTTAAGTCTGAAAACGTCTTGGCTTCCGATTTGAACAGGATCAGACCTCAAGGGGGAAATGATTTTTTCAAACAGTGGATTTAAAGACAAACTGTAATTTGGAATCTCACTGACAGGGGCTCTTCCGGCCAACGGTCTGCAGAAGGCGGCTGGGACCCGGCCGGAACCGGGGGGCCCGTCCCGTCCCCAGGACTCACACGGCCGCAAGCATCTCCACCTAAAGAACCAATTTCAGCCACACTCTAGGTTGTTTCCTCAAAGATTAAAAATAATAATTTCTGCAAAGCCTGCGTGGATCATCTTCCAACACCGCGCCGCAACCGTGGCTGTTTAGAAACCCGGCCCCCGCACAGGAGCTGACAGCATTAATGAGCAGCAATGCACACATGGTATTGTGATGAACGGATAATGAAAGCAATTTATTTGAAAATTAAAATATGATTAAGAATGGCAGCCTGTGCGAGAGCCCAGATACCCAGAGAAAGCCGCAAAGTGCGGCCAGATGCATCAGCTGGGGCGACAAAGTGGCACCGCTGCCCTGGCAGCTTCTGACGCCCAGCACCCGGCCCGGCCCAGCCTCGGGGCCCAGCACCTCCCGCCGGGGATGTCGGGGTGCAGAGTGCGAGGGCCCTGCATTCAGCTGGGCACACACGGCACTGCTCCGCGGAATGCAGCCCGGGGGGGGACACGGACAGACGCCCCACGCACCCAGGACGGCCCACGGACGCCATGCCCACCCATATTCAGAATGACCCATGGACACTGTGGCCATCCACACCCAAGATGGCCCCACGGACCCCATGTCCGTCCCCTCCCAGGTGACCCCGTGGCACCTGTCCCCCGTGCCCAGGCCCCGCCACAGCTGGCTGGAGCAGGGACATGTGGAAACCGTCTGGCTTCTTGCCACTCAGACCGCCGACGCCACTGACAGACCCTCGCCACATGGTTCCATCCGAGCTCCGGCTCCAACATCCAGACCCCGGTGGCTGCGTGGAGAAAGCCGTTCACCAAGAGTGTGAACCTGGGGCCGTGCTCCCCTGGGACACGCCGCTGTGGGCGCTGACCTGGTGACCCCCGTGACACCCAGGCAGGTGTGGGCCCTGTGTCCCCACAGTGGCACCAAGGGCCAGGAAAGCCACACCCTAGAGACTGGCGTGGGTTACCCCACACCCACCGTGGACAGTCTGGCCCAGCGGGTCCTCCTGAGCGTGCTCAGCCGGCGCCCAACGCGCGCTCATGTTGATGACGCGGCCCCCGCCTCTCCCATCGAGCCTGGACTGACTCTCCTCGCCTCGCGCCTGGCACTGATGCCCTGGCCCTTCCCGCCACTGTCATGTCACAGTAATGCCGTTTTTGCACTGCCAACTGCCTCCAACCTGCGCTCTTCCCACACCCGCGTCAGGCCCAGGTCCGGATCAGAGACGCCAACCTCGTGGCCTCTCCTGGGCTCCCGCCGCCTGGTCCGTCTCACTCGGCCACGGTGCTGTCTGGGGAAGAGGCTCCCTGCCGGCCCGGCCGACCAGCACGACCGAGCCTTACTCAAGCCGCGCCGTTCCACGCGGCAGAGACGTGGGCCGAGCTATGCCCCGACGCACTCCAAGTGCAACGCTGGCACCAAGGCATGTGCGGAAGAAATATTCTCACCACCATTTCATGGCACAGAGAAGAAAACGTTTGTGGCTCACTTGTGAATAAGGACGTGCTAATTAAGGCGTCCTGTGTGTATCTGGGTGCTGGCGAGCGAGACAGGACGGCCCACTTTCTACAGACGAGACGCACCCACAGGACAAGTTCGCGATAGTATCTTAAAGTTTTAAAGTGGTCGAACCCCAGCACCCAGCGGTTTCCCCGCCGGGACACAGGAAACAGCTGGACGCGTGTATGGAACGGGAACGAGGCTCGTCTCTCGCTGACGCCAGAGAAACCGAGGAACTCGAGTCCCGACGGGCGGTCATGGAGGAGGCGGGGGTCGCCTGCTCCCGGGGACTTGCAACGTGCCTTCACTTCCGGGCCCAGATATCCCGGCGTCAGGAGAACCAAACCTCCAGCAGGACCAGCTGCCGCCACTTCACTCTGAGAACCGACCTTCGATCGGAGTCCTGGGAACGACGTCACCGTGAGCGCAAACCCGGGTCCTGGAACCAGTTATCCAGGTAACGGTCCGACGAAGGCAGCCCCTCTAGGAGGTTCCCAGCCTCCCCCGCTGGACAGCACCCTGCGTGTGCTGAGCCCCAGGGACAGTCTCGTGTGGCGCAATCCCCTCTGGGAGCCGGGGGCAGCGATCGCGGATGGCGGCCACCTGCCCTCCATGTGGTTCCGGTCCTGACAGGCGTCTCCTAAGAGCCTCTCCCAAACTGGAACACGCCCAGACGGGGCCGCGTGAGTCCAGTACAGAGTAAAAGTGTACAAGTGACGGTCACCCCACTGGCTCCGAACCCCTTTCTATGACCAGAAAGACCCCCCATCACCCCAGAGGTTTGCAAATCAGTTCCCGAGGAGCTGTCGCTTTAGGTCAAAGGTGTGCACATCGTTACTTCCCAAACACACGTAAAAATCACACCTGCACACGCAAGTTTGGTGAAACATGCAGGACCCACTAGGACGCCGGGTCATCAGAGCCTGTCACGCGTGGGCTGCAGGGACCCAGGCGTGGGCTCGGGGGAGGCTGCGCAGCCGCGGGTGGAGCTCAGGAGACGCCCTGGAGAGGGGGCCAAGGATCGCAGTGGACTGAGGCAGGACGGGGGCTACAGACAACCCCCTGCACACCGACACGCAAGCATGTGAACACACGCCTGTGCACACATGCACATGTGTTCCCAGACGTGACCTCCTGCCTTGCGCCGAGTATCCCGTCCTTCTCTGGAGGCACCTGGAGAGCGAGCGACAGCCCCGCCAACCACACGCTGGCCGGGGCTCTGGGAGGCCGATCAGTTACTTGAGACCAACAAAGCTGCTTCTTAACTGCCCTGACCTCCGCGCATCCCCTCGACAGGTGTGAGGCTCCCTCGGAGCGTCCACCTGCGCCTCGCACTCAGATGGGTCTGGCCAACGCCGTCTTTGCTCTGGTTTGTGACGCTAAATCAGTTCTGCAGTGTCTCCCAAGACCTGAGAACACAAGTAAGAGGCAGAGACGCGCGTGTAAGTTCACACGAAAGCCCGCGGACGTTCGCTTAAACGCCCACCTTCACGGCGCGGCGCTGGGTGTGGGCCCCGCATGGAACGCTCTGCCCCACCCTGAATCCCAGAGCTGCGCTCCCGCCGTGGGGCCGGCACCGCACTCCCCGACGTGAGCCCATCCCCCGCCTCTGCTCCCCACACGCAGAGGACGTGGGGCACGGCTGTCTCCAGACCACGCCCTGCTGGGACCGCGGCCTGCAGGCTCACCGCCCGTGACCCCCACAAAGCAAGGGCGGCGGCAGGGGCAGTCGCGACAGAAGTGGGCGGCTGAGCAACAGGATGTGCTGCGCCCGCGCTTCCCTGCACACAGCCGCCCTCAGACATGCGCACACGACACAGGTACACATGCGTGTGCTCACACACGTGTTCTCATCCTAAGTGGTCCACCCGGGGGGTTTGCTCCACGCTACTCCAGTGAACAGCCTTCACTCGCCAGACATCATCTGGAAAATCCCGGATTCGAGAGTGCTTCCTGTAATTAGGACCAGAAGAGACACGCGTGGAGATGACCCTGAAAGTCCCCCCGGCGAAGCGCGCTCTCGGGCTGAAGCGTCTGCACCCGTCGGTGTTGCCGCTGGGGCCTGTCGGAGCCCAGCCCCGCACGCCACATGCGGACCTCACGGCGCTTCTGCAAACTGACTTTGCGAGCCTGTCTCGATCAAGGCCGTGATTTCTCCTTCTCCGCTTCCCTTTGTCTCTCCCCGCCGCTCCCGCAAAGGAAATCAGATCACAGCAACCCTGACACGCAGGGCTCCGACCCGTCACCTGGAGCAGCAGAGAATCATGTTCGCCCCACGAGCAGCGGCACACGCCTGGCAAGGTGCTTGTGTGTGGCTGAAAACCTGGCAGCATCGGCGCGAGTGGAGTCATCTCTTCAATGCACACACGTGCGTGCGCTCACACATGCGCACACGTGCACACGCACACACAAAGAGCACGAGCGGCAGAAGCCGCAGCACACACGTAAACTGTCAACATCCTGCACACGGTTCTCCCTGCGACCGGGAAATAATGAGGAGTTGCCATGGCAACCCTTGCACGAGCCCCCACCCCTCCCCGCTCCCTGAACACGCGCTGTGGCTGCGCCCCCAAGACACGCGCTGCTCCACCGAGACCCCAAGGGCTCCTCTGGCACGCTCGCCGGACGCGCCTGGAGGACGCTTTCTTTCTAAAATCAGTGGCCATTCACGGCCGGATCCTTGTTCCTGAATTTCCGCCTCGGTTTCCAGAGACCCAAAGCTGCTGTCATTTAACCGGTCCTGCCTCAGGGTGTGTGGATGGAAAGAAGCCTCGGAAATACCCGAGGACATCGCAAGGAGGCAGAGAGAATTCCCGTGGGCGTCTCTGCTGCCGGAAGCCCCCGTCGCTGGGCGCTGTCCCCTCACACGAGGCCAAGAGTCAGCTTAGGCGTTTGGGGTGAGAAAGCGCCGACCTCCTGTCAGGAGCATCCTAGGTAAGTTACTGGGAAGGGTGAGCTCGGCCGGGATGAGGGAAAACTCACGGCTCAGGCCTGCGGCTGCAGGGAGCCCACAGCTCTGACTCCTGGTCCGCCCGCCAGCCCTGCGACTCTGACGCGCACGGCTTCCCGTGTGGCCGCGATGGAGCCCCGCGCTTCACCCGCGTTTCCGCCTGCAGGTAACGGAGCTGCACCAGGTGACGTTGCACCGGCTTGGTGCTGGGAGCCCGGACGCACCGAGGTGAGGAAGGCAGGGCCACCTGGGCCTCCAGCGGCAGGAGGGCGCAGGAGCGCAGGGGACGGAGGCATCGGCTGGCATGACGGTGTCGGCGTGTGCGCACCACGCCCCTGGGTCTGCCGCGCCCTGGGCTCCAGCGTCAGCCGCCTGCGTGACTCACCACGCGTTTTTGCGAAGGGCAAGAGAACTGGTTTGCGGCGCGGCGGGCACTCCTTCCGGTGGACACGGCGAGGTGTGAGACGAGTCTCTTACGCTCAGGTCTCGTCTCCAGAGGACAAGAAACAGCCTCTTGGGCACCTTCCCGGTGTCAGATCGGGAAGAGTGAAAGCTCCGTCTGTCACCCCGCAGCCCTCTGGAGGCTCGGAGACCCCACCGAGCAACACCGGCACGGCGGGTCACCTGCCAACCAGCCGACCGCAGGAACAATCTCTCCAGAACACTCAGGTTCGGCCCCGGCAAACAGCATCTGATCCCCCGACCCCTACCCTGGGGCTCTGTTCTCACTTCCAGACACGGAACTCCTGAGTCTGACCTTCGCCTCTGCCCGCCTCCCGGGGACAGAGATTATTAAAGAGGGCCAAGAGGTGGACAGTACCCGGCAAACGCCGGAAGTCGTCGATGAGCGTTTCAACGTAAACCTCGCCAAGGAGGTTTCGAGGTCAAATCACTCCTTGTCTAAGCCACAGAATTTGTCCCGTGATCCCACAATCCTAACGGGACAGGCGCTCATGGCGCGAGGTGACCCGAGAGGCTCTGGCTCCGGCAAGGCCCCCACACGTACAGAGGCCGAGGCCAGGCCTGTGACCTCGCCAGACGCACCCCGCGCCTGTGACCTCGGCAGACGCACCCGGCACCCGTGACCTCGCCAGACATACCCCGCGCCCGTGACCTCGGCAGCAGCTTCCTGCCTGAGGCACCCTCTGCCGCTGCTTCAAATAAGTAAATCTTGAATTTTCTTAGAAACCAGTTAAACCTCTTATTTCATCCCGAACTTTCTTGATAAAAAAATTCTTATTCCTACCAGTATCACTCCCCGGCTAACAATTTCGTAACCGTGACCAGGTAGACGAAGCAGGTGTCTGTATGTGGCTGTCAGACAATAGCCACCGCCCCGCCAAGTTCTGTGTGGGCTTCAGGTTCGGTCCACACGAAGGTGCTGGTCCTGAGCCGTCTGCCCCGACGGTAACTAGAAGGAAGAACAAGCCCGGACGCCCGGGACGAGCCAGGGCCGGCACGCGAGAGCAACGTCCAGGACCCCCGCACAGGAGCGCCCGGGCAGGACGCGGGGGAGGAGGGACGCGCTCACCCAGCCCCGCAGCCCGTCAGGGACCCTCAGACCCCGAGTTCACGCGGGAACTGCACCTTCAGGACGGCAACCCTGCAGCACGAGGTGTGTCGGGAGCTTCCCACCCGTTTGTCGCCCGGGAACAGCTACGCTACGACCCGGAGCGTCCAGAAACAGAACCTCCGGCACAGAGTCGGGGCCGGGGGTCGGAGCAGGCCCCCAGCACCAGGACCCAGCTCCTCCAGCGTCTGGCGGAGAAACGAAGGGCCTGGCGGCGCCGCTCACTCCGCAGGTGGTAGGTACCGGCCTGGATTCGCTCTCCCCCACGCACGGGTAAACGGTGGCTGTAAACAGACACCAACACACTGAAACAGCGAAACGCAAACGCCACGTGAGCGCTGTAAAATAATTCTATAACATCGTTACAAAGGCGAAGTACGTGAAGCCACAGAAAAAATCAGTTACCATTGGAAACCCATGTAAATTCTAAAAAGCACCTAATTTGTATTCGCAATAAAATTTAAGAAAACAGCAACTACGGAAAACGGGACAACGGTGGGACGGGCGAGATGCACCCGGCAGACAGGACGGGCCGTTCGCTGGGAAGACGGGGTCCGGGGAGGCAGCGCAGAAAGGAAAGCCCGGACCGAAAATGCGGAACGAACCCGTGGCTCTGTCCGTGAAGGACCATTAACACGACATTTACAAAGCTAATAAGACAACGCGTGCGCCTCCATCGCGACGCACACGCGGGGCAGAGTCGCGCCATAGAAACAGGACAGCAAATGGACGACGTGCTCTCGGGCCCAGCCTGTTCTCCGGGAAGACGACTCCCGGAATGAAATTTGTGTTGATTCGCTCTCGCTTCTGCGAAAAGGTTGCAGGCGTTTCTACTCCAGCTGAGTATGAATAACGTTAATTTCGTAGCGTTGCCCAGCATGTTGTTAATTGCATTTGTCTTCAGCAAGTGAAGTTATGTTGATTGAAAGAGAAAATTATTTCTTTTTAGTAAACTGGTGGCCCAAGGCTGAGACCGTTTGTGTCAATTACACACGGTCACGGACGGCTCCTTCCTTGCTCTCTTCAGAGGAAAACGCAGCCGCCGCCGAGCCAAACGCAGTCGGACCCTCCCGGCACGACCGTGGCTGTTGCTGTTTTCTGTTGAACTGACGCGGCTCGTCCGCCTTTGAAAGGAAGAATTAGACTGCGAGGAGCTGAACAAGGAGCAGGACTTGGGAATATTCAAGCAAACGGCAGCTGCGCTCCAGCCCCAGCGCCTGAGCAGCGGCGGGCAGCCCACGCTGCAGACCCCTCCCGGCCGGGCCTGGGCCCCTCTCGACACGGGCCCCCTCCCCGCAGCTCAGCCCCTCGCCCGCGCCCGCCATGCCAGGAGCGGGAGGAGACAGCCGCGTGTGGGCCGCGCTGGGCACCGCAGCGAACCAGCAGGACAGGGGCACGGGCTGCCCTCGGGAGCAACTGGCGGTGACGACGGCGACGTCCGTGCGCCAGGCTGCAAGTCGGCGCTTCCCACAGCTGGTCCTCGGGACGGGCGCGGTGACCGTCCCCACCTCGCAGATGAGGAAACTGAGGCCGAAACCGAGTCATTTGCTCAAGGTCCTCGAAGCGGCGACGGGAAGAGGTGGGTTTCAAAGCCCGACTCGAGCCCACAGCCCTTGCGTTGAGGACGGGCGCCGTGAGCAAGACGGACTGTCGGGAACGGAAGGGAGACCCCCGTGTGATTCCGCCGCACACCCGCGAGTCAGGCGGAAACCCGACGGGCTGAGAGCTGCGCCGCAAGGACGAGGAGCGGCGCGCGGCCCACGCGTCCCTGCCGGAGCAGGACGCCCACTCTGGCGGGAGCCTGCAGCTCCCTGCAGGACGGAACACGCACCTGCTCAATCGCCAGCGACTCCGCTCCCGAGTGTGTGTCTGGGAGGAATGAAAACACACGCCCGGGAAAAGAATTACACGAGAATGGTTAGAGGGGCTTTATTCGCAAGAGCAGAAAACTGAAAACGAAAAAAAGTCCATCAACAGGAAAATGGATTTTACAACGTGGTCCGTCCACTCAGTGGACCACCGCCCGGCACTCACGGCAACTCCCGAACCACACGACGGCGTGGACACTCTCGGAGGGGTTAGGCCAGGGCGGACGAGACACGAGGACGCGCCGTACAGCCCTTTAAGGCTGCGAACGGTTCGCCCTTACACTGAGTCACCTCCTCAGTAAACAGCACAATTCTCAAGTTCACTCCAGTTTTGATGGCAACGCGAAGGCCTCCAGAGAGAAGCGGTGGGGACGGGTGCAGTGACACTCGGAGTGACGGGTGCGGTGACACTCGGAGGGACGGGTGCAGGTGACACTCGGAGGGAGGGGTGCAGTGACACTCGGAGGGAGGGGTGCAAGTGACACTCGGAGGGAGGGGTGCAGGGTGACACTCAGAGGGACGGGTGCAGTGACATTCGGAGGGAGGGGTGCAGGTGACACTCGGAGGGACGGGTCCAGTGACACTTGGAGGGAGGGGTGCAGTGACACTGGGAGGGAGGGGTGCAGTGACACTCGGAGGGGTCGGCCGAGGAAGGACGTGGTGAGGTGACCGAGGTCTCGCGTGTTCCCCGAGCAACTCCCGACGGGACACGCCACGCCGCCTCCTCAGGCACAGTGGTTTCCGACACGCTCCACGGGCAGAAGCATGCGGGGTGACAGAGACACAACTGTGAACCACGCGAAGTAAAAACGCACTTTGGCTACAAAACCCCGCTGCTTTGGGGCAAAGCTCCGAAATACGAGTTCATCAGGAGGAGATTTACTGGGGCTTCTTTTACTGCGGCAGCTCGATTAATCCCCCGGTCACTGAGGGATGAAAACACCAACCCGCAGGCCTCCCCCCGACACGGCAGTTCACTGAATAACCACAGCTCTGACTCCGAGTTACGGAACAAACACTGCTCCTTAGTAAGTAAACTGAAACCAGTGGGATCCGTGCGCGACCGAAATGCGAGACAGCCGCGTTCCCAATTGTGCTCCGGACCCAGCCCTGGCCCAGCCCGGGCTGGGCTTCGCTGCCGGGCGGCGCCGGTGCTCGCGGCTCCGGAATGGAACACGCTGGCTCAGCTGCCTCCCCTGGCGCCACGTCCTCAGTGTCACGCGGGGCCCTGGAGCAGGGGCGTCAGACACCCCCCAGCGAAGTTTGTGGGATCGTCCCGGACACACCACACAGAGCAGGCCCCGCGCCCCCTCCCCTGGCACCCCGCAGCGCCCCTCTCCTG
This sequence comes from Propithecus perrieri, assembly GCA_963574695.1. Taxonomy (NCBI): domain Eukaryota; kingdom Metazoa; phylum Chordata; class Mammalia; order Primates; family Indriidae; genus Propithecus; species Propithecus perrieri. The sequence continues at coordinate 14,487 of CAUYRB010088770.1, forward strand.
AGCAGCCACGCCCCGCGCCCACGTCCAGGACGACAGCGGGATCCCACTGAGAGATGCGGCGTCCCAGAGCCGCTGGAGGCCCCACCACATTTGTTCAAACCGACCCTCTCTGCGCCCGTCGGCCCCTCCCGGCCGCCGCCTTGCAAGCCCGCGGATCGCGCACAAACGCCCTTCGCCCAGCGTGCTGGCGGCCATGCTAGCCGGCCCCCCTCAGGAAACGCCCCCCTGGGAAGCCGAGCTCGCCCGCCTAGACAAGCGAGGCGCGGCGGCTGGGGCGTCACCCCGAGGCAGCCGCCAGCGCAAGGTCCAAGTCAAACTGATTTTCGTCGTGGGAGAGACTTATGCTGAGAGAACACGCGAGTGGCACCACGGCCAGGCAGGACGCAGGTGGTCCCTGTCACGACGGGCCTGCCCTGCGGGGGCGCCCTGGCGAGGACCAGCTGTGGGAGGAAGAGCGTGGACTGGCCCCACCCCTGCGCCCCCCCCGGCTGTGCCCCCCAAGTCCTGGCGCAGTGCCCCCTCTCCTGGCTGAGCCGTCCCCTCTGGGAGGTCACCGTGGGGTCCACACCAGGGAAGGGCCCCCACCCCCAGGACTCCTGGCCTCTTCCCAAGGCTAGAAGTCACAACATGGAGTAAAATGTCTCATTCTATGACGAGAAACACCCACTACCCCGTGGGCGGAGGGTCCTTCTGATGTTTTCCCTCCACCCCCATTGTCGACACCGACGCCCCCACCCCGCCCAGGGGGCTGAGTGCCTGGAGTCCTGGCTGGGCCCGGAACTCGGGGAGCAGGAGTGGAGGGTCCCCCAGCTGCAGGCGGGCACCCCACGGTGGAATTCGGAAACCATTCCCCTCATTTAAGGGCAGGGGGTGATGGAACTCGGGGACAGAGCAGGGACCTCGCTCTGGGATCTTCTGCCGCGACCTCAGGCCTCCGGGCCCCAACCTCAGTGTCCCTTGGTGAGGGCGGAGACGCTGCACCCCAGAGTGAGGTGAGAACAGCCAGGGCACCTCTCCGGCCCCACCACGCCCCCGTCCCACCCCTCAGGAGGAGGGCCCTGCACCCAGGGGTGATCTCGGTCCCACCCTGGACGTCGGCTGGAAAGGAGAGAGGGACTAGAATAGGAGTGCGTGGAAACCTCCCGCCAAGACCACCAGCACCCGGCGTCCCCTCCCTCACCCAGCGGCTTCCTTTAGCCAAAACCCTGAGTCTGAAAATCTGCAGACACCCGAGACACCTAAATGCTGCGTCATAAATTCAGAAAGGCCGAGTGGACCTCACATGCTCTCCACCAGCACTGTGAGAAATCAAAGTGCGGCCGCATTTCCCCAAACAAAACCCCACGGGGGTCTCGGAGCGGCCTGGCCCTGGGGGCTGCCTGGCAAAACCACCCCGTGGCTCCAGCCTCCGCCGTGCAGGACACGGGAATGGTTCCCTGCAGGGAAGGTGACATTCACAGCTAATGGTCGGAGGAATAAAGCACTTCCCGGCTGGCACCAAGGTCTCCGGCCGGTGCCTGTTACAGATCCTCACCTTGGGGAATTTGCACCTTGGAACCGAAAGTCTCGAAATGCAATTTTCATCAGATAAAGGTTCTTGTCTTTCAGCGAATTTCTCGTGGCTTCTTGGGTGATTCTTCCAAGTGGCGAGATTACTCGAGTGATGTTCGCTATGACCTAATTACCTAACGCCCCGTGAAGGTGGAATTACAAGGTGTGACTGCACCACACAGTGAGGAACCCCATCCCCTCAGACAAGTGTGAGCAGGTGGGTGCCACACCTCACCCCTGGACGCCCTTCTCCAGCCCCGCCCACCCGACCCCCCAACCCACCCAAACCCCGAACAGCCCAGCACGGGCTCCTGCTCCGCACCTCTCGCTCCTCCACACTCCACCACGAACCCTCCACTGCGGCCCTGGGGGCAATGGCCCCTCCCTGCAGAGCTGCCTCCCCCTGCACCTGCCCCGTCCCCTGCAGAGCTGGCTCCCCCGGCCCCCGGGCCCGCCCACCCGCTGGGGCTCCGGCAGCACCGGCGCCCGCCCCGCCGGGCGCCCGGGGGGCGCGGCGCGGGGGGGCGCGGCGCCGGGCGGGGG
>CAUYRB010088771.1:0-12280 GCA_963574695.1 Propithecus perrieri
ACGAAGAAAGAAAACAGAGAGTATCAGGGAAAAAGTGAGTTGTATTAAAAATGTCTTGCTTGGCCACTAAACTTGGTTGAAAGAAAGGCTATTCAGTAGTGTCCATAAGATGAGTAATAATCTGGAAACAAACAATGCTAAGAAATTATGGTTTCTATACTGCAATTTATAACTGTAAAGTTAATTGCTAAACATTTATAATAAAATTACAGTTTTAGACAAAATTTCAGATATTTATCTTTGATTGCAATAATTTTATTATATGATGGTGATATTCAACTGAACTTCAGATTTGTTGAAATCTTAACACAAATATCATTTAACCAAGATTGTATTTTGACTGACTTTTAAGATATATGGATAGATATAAGAGCAATGTAGATAGAAAATAAACAGAGAAAAAAGAAAAGAAATAGAATAAACTTAACATGACAGTTTGGGATTCAGCTATATATGCTGTCTTTAATAAACTCTTTAAAAAATTTGATTTTTTAGAAAAATTGCATGTATAGTTTGGAAAAACACAATTTTTCCATTATTAACACCTTATATTTGTATACTGCATTTCTTACAAGTAATTAAGCCATGTTGATACTGTTATTAACTATAGTCCATTGTTTATTCAGACTTTGGTTTTTATTTAATGTCCTCTGTCTGTTCTGTATACCATCAAGGATAAAATGTACCATTAAGATGTCATGTCTCTTTGAGCTCCTCTTGGCAGTGACAGTTTCTGACTTTCCTTGATTTTAATGACCCTGACAGTTTTGAGGAATATTCGTCAGGTATATTGTAGGCTGCTGCTCTATTGGAATTTGTCTGATGTTTTCTTCATAACTAGATTGAGTTTATTGGTTTTGAGGGAGAACAACACAGAGGTAAAATGTTATTTTCATAGCATCATATCAAGAGTAGATACATTTAATATGATTTATGACTATTGATGTTGGCCTTGATTGCATGGGTGATCACTTTTCTTTTTTCTTCCCTTTCCATGCTGTATTCTGAGATAGGAAGTCACTCTATGCAGCCCACATGTAAGTAGTGGGGAGTTAGGCTCCCCTTCCTTTAGGGTGGAGTTTCTATATAACTTAGTTTGAATTATTAACATTTAAGTCAGCCCCTTTCCCCCCACCACCTTCAGTGAAGATATTTCATTTATTTGTAATGCAATTCGATTCTCTTGTCATACTCTGCATTCTTTCCTAGGATATCCCAGACTTTCTACATGATTTTCTTTTAAGTTGCATACATTACTGTTGAGTCTTTTTGCTGTAAATGTCTACAGGATTTGACAAATGCGTAGTGTCATGTATCTACCATTACAGTATCATACAGAACAGGTTCACTATCCTAAAAATCCCCTAGGCTTCACCTTCCCATTCCTCTTCTCTTCTCCAACCAGTGACATTTTTACTATATCTATAGTTTTGCCTTTTTCAGACTTCCATATAATTTGAATTATACAATGTGTAGCTTTTCCTGACCAGCTTTTTTCACTTCCAAATATACACTTAAAGTTCCTCCATTACTTTGTGTGGCTTGATGGCTCATTTCTTTTTTACATATCAGCAGATATAGCAAATAAAATATATTAAAGATAATTAATGATAATATAGCCCTTGATACACTATTAAATAATATATTCTCTTCTTATTAAACTTAGAATTTGGGAATTATACACCTATTATTTCTCCCCAAGCCAGAGTTATATTTTTAGAGCTACATATTGTCCTGGAATTAAGGGAAGGTCATCTTATAGCTTTTAAATTTTGTTGCTATATTAGTCAAGATTACCTAAGATGTTTAGAGAACAACCGCAAAATCTCAGTGATTTCATTTCTTGCTTGTACTATTTGTCCCTTCAGGGTCAGACTAGAATTCTGCCTTTCATTATCATTACCCTTCCTATTGGCACTCAGGATAGCAGAAAAGTTATCTGAAAGAGAAAAGAAATCTGAAATATTGATAGTAGCCATAGAAGAGCGAAAAAAGTGCTCTGGAGAGTCTTACACTGAAAATGAAATGCTCATTCTGGACATGCAACATACTATGTCTGCTCACAACTCATCAGCCAGAAATAGTCCCATGACTCCATCTGGGCACAAGTGGTAAGGAATTTCAATTTTACTATAGGCCTACAGGGAGTTAGAATACTTGGAGTCCAGCAATAATAATATCCACAAATGCCTTTCTCTTTCCTCACTGACTTCAGCTATGTTGTAACTCACTTTGTTTGGTTCCCTGATAACCACTGCTTTTATTGGTCATCTAAGAATGGCCAGAGATACACCTCTCAAGACATGGTTCTCGTGCATTATGACTCTAATTGTCACATTCTATGTTGAACTCAAGTTTCCTTCAAGGTTAATAGTTTCTGGGTTATAGCATAGGAAATCCAGAAACTCTTCCTTCTGGTCTGGGATTCTTTACACTTTTCTGTAATTTTTATTTTCCACCATCCCATTAAAATTCCAAACCAAGATGGATGTATGATTTTGAGCACTCTTCAGAGTCCCTCTGAACCTAAATTCTAGACAAAAGATTCTAGACAAAAAATTCTAGTCCAAAAGATTTTGTTCCTGGAACATATAGCCCACATTTTAGAATTCCTAAAACAGTCTTTTCTCAAAAGTCAAATTTCTAAAAGCAATTTTTTAAAAAAACATTTCAATGACATGCTAGTAGCAACGAGCACATGCAACACTCAGATTTGGGTATCTAAATACCATTCTCGAATAAAAGAGAATCGGCACTCTTTGAATGAGCAGCTCATTTTAGGGCTGAGGTAGGAAAAATGCAAAATGAACTTTGAGCTCAAATAGTGACACAAACTAAGAAAGTACTCAAAAATAAAAGTAAGGGGCCATGCCAAAGGGACGCTGCAGCCAATCTGAGAAAGCTCTGAAATGCCAAGCTGGAATAAACTGAACAGCAAAACAGATCATGTAGCATTAAAGAATAATCCAACATGTACACTAGATGGATGTGAGCTCTAACTGATATAAATTGTTGAACAAACAAACAAATAAATAAATGAGGGAGGGGAAAAAGAACCTCCTTACAGAAGAATTCCAAATATATTAATATGTGTAAATACTTGCCCCTCCAGGAGGAGTTCTTAATTATTAGCCTCCTACTCCCCTCTGAGGGTGGGTGAGACAGTGACCTCCCATTTCCAAAGAATAGGGTATGTAAAGAGAAAAACAGCAGCTTCAGTTTTTCAGATCTAGCAAACACTACCTTAAGCACATGGTAAACATTAACATCATCAATGACACCATACGCATATCATGTTCCACCTGATATAATATGAGAAAAACAACCCTGTCGTATTCTAAAATCCATAACCCCAGTCTAACCATGAGAAAAATATCAGACAAACTCATTTTGAGGGAGGTTTTACAGGTGACCTGGTCTTTAGTCCTCAAGATTACGAAGGTAATGAAAAAATAAGGAAAGGAAGTATTGAGAAACCGCAACAAATCAGAGGAGATTGGGTAGATGTGACAAGTAACTATAATGTGACACTTTGTAATGAATTCTGCAACAGAAAGAGGATATTAATGGGAAAAAGGGAAAAACCAAACAACATCTAGAGTTTAGTCAATGAGTCAATGTCAGTTTCTTCATTTTGATAAATGCTCCATGTTGACATACTAACAATTGAGGAACTGATGGAGGGACATATGGGAATATTTTTCCACTGCTTTTACAAATTTTGTACATTTAAAATGATTCAAAAATATTTCTAAAGTATTTTAAAATATATTTTCTTATTTTCTTTCATACTACTGCATTTGCTGTGGATTTTAAAATTCATCAATTATTTGTTTTATTAAAAATTAACACTTCTCTTGAGTCAATGAGTACAACTTGCTTGATGGGGAGAAATCAGTGGGGGAGTAAGAAAAATACATGAAATAAAATTGGCTTTAAAACTTCCAAATTATTAAAACATTACATTTAATCTAAGCATGGCTGCATGTTTAATATGAAACTGACTAACAACCTAGGAGATTTGATATCAGGAAGGATATCAGCTGACTTGAGTGTTGAAGACATATGAAAATTATCATTCCGTTTGTAAAGAATTGTATTATAATCTAATCTAGCCACGTGCCTTTGGCTAGAATGAAGTGTTTCTTAAGTGTTTATTCACTTGTGAATGCTGTGGTGAAATTGAGTTTCTGGAAAGAAAAAGGTGAAAATTATACCCTGAAATAGCGTGATCCCTCAGGGGAGATAAAACCCTGTGGAAATTTTTTTCTGTCACATTGGGCTTTGTGAAGTTCATGTTCTAGTATTTGTAATACATTGATTACTTAAAAATGATTGCTCCATTGAAACAGAATGAATGGAGCTCCTTAAGTTAGGTAATACTGTTCACACCATGATTGTATTCATTCTCTCTCTCTCTCTCGTTTTGGATTGGAATGGGTGACCTTACCTGATTATAAAATGATTGGTGTGGGAAATGATTTATCTTAAATTATTTGACAATATAAACATATTATATTGCATGATAGTGATAATTTAACTTTATTTTTTGCACATAGCGCAAAAAGTTATTTGGTAAGAAAGCAGATAGCTCCTCTGCCTTTTTTGTGTTTTTTTTTTAAACATGTTTATGGAGATTTACTTCAGGCTGATGGGTATTTCTTTTCTGTTATCAGTGAAATTATGAGCTACAGGGTATCACATTATTCCTTGTAAGTGCTTTGTTCAGAAATTATTCATAGGCTAATGCTAATTTAGACATTTTGAAAATTTATATCATGAATTTGATGGTTTTAATGTATAATTCTGCTTTTATATTTGTTAGAAAAAAACACCATAGGCCAAAGTGAATGTAAAAATATTCAGAGATTTGTTATTTTTTCAAGCCATAAAGCCTTCATTTATCTCAAAAAATAATAAAATTTGCAAATTTCTTACCAAATAAGTGTTAATATTATATTTCTAAAGCACATCCTTCTTCAGAATTTACTGTTATATTTTTTTAAAAATTTAACTTACAATGAGAAAGAAAATATTAAATATTTTGTAAGAAGATAATGCGATCATTTTAATGTCATCATTGAGTTTATATCAACATTTTTCTGTAATTTAATTTCCTGATTAGTCATTCACTTAAATATGTGTATATATAATGTACTATGTGCCAGTACTGTACTAACTAATGTAACTATAGAGAGAAATTGGATTTCTACTTTACCCTCAATAAATTCAGAATTGGAACACATAGAGATGTTAAGAAATAAATATAAGATTATATAACATACGTAAAAGACAATATGAAATATAAATATATTTTACTAGAAAGAATATAATCTCTACTACCTACATTATGATATCACAGGAATTTCTGTCTTCCAGAAGTTATTTTTATATCTCAAATTTTAAAAATGAGAAATAAAGTGAGTAATTTTCTACTAGTGATGAGCTCATTGAAAAAGTCCCTAGGACCACTGTACACATCACCTGTATCATGTGTCCCGTAGCCAAGGAACTTGCTAAGAGGTATTTAACAAATATTAATTTCCTAAGCTGATTTTCTCATTATTTCATTACATAGGGTTATCAATGCCTTTTGAATTGCTGCTTACAAAATCTTCAATCTGCCTTTGCTAGTAACAACTTCATTTAACCACGGAAAGAGGAATTATACAATTGAAAAAATCACCTCTTTCTTCCTCAACATTTAACTGGCAGGAGGTCAGTATTTTAATCATAAAATAGTTTCAACTACTTTAAACTGAACAATAAATATTTTCCATGAAAAACTTGTTTATGTGATTTTTAACCCTGATTTGATTTTCCTGTACTCATTTGTGTTTTTAAAATAGCTTTCCCATGAAGTTCCAAGTTTTCTATTAAAATGCATGTAGATGCACTAGTAGATTTTATAAGAGTTCATAAGAAAAATGTCATGTAATCAAAACTAGTTATGTGATTCAAAAAAATATAAATTAAACCTGAGGATCATTTCCTAAAACTAATGTCACATTTTAAAAATAAAGCTACACAGTTGTTCCTTTTATAAAAATAAGTACTATCTCACCTTTCTTACTTATCTAATCTTCGATAAACCTGTGCCCCAGTACTCCATCTTTTGACAATTAGTGGTCTCTACCATATAATTATGGTAGAGAAAAGTTCCAGGAATTTGTTTTACATTTCTTTTAAGGTGGTATAATATATTACATTTGTCAGATTACCTTCAAACTAGGACATTTTGTTAAATGTGCAGAGATAGAAACTGTTACGAATCAATATCAAAATTTTCACATTTCATTTTTGCCATATTTCTTCTATATGTGTGTAAAATATGTTTGTAAAATAAAGGTTTATCAGTATATAGAGGAGCATTTTCTAAATTGAAAAAAAAACATTTTCTGTGATAAATACATCCAGTTGATTACTGCTATACTAATAGGATTTTTCAACCCTTTAATTCATCCAGGTAAATTGGCACATTTCCATAGGCCCAGGGCTGGAGCTATATATAGAAAGAGAAAACATTGCTGAATTTTAATAAGTTATATTTCTTTCCTTTTTAATAGTTATTTATATTAATGTATTCACAGATGGAATAAGAGCAATATTAGGAAGAGAATTTTCATGTAGTGATACCTTTGATCATTTCAGTAACATAAATTAAATAAAAGTTACGTATAAAACTTCATTTCAATGCATTTTTAGTATTGGTATTATATATTCTATAGTTACATTCATTAATTTTTTATTTTTTTATATTTTCACTTTCTTTAACATTTAGATATACAAAATTGTTTGCAAAACGCATTGACATATATTTCCCAGCAAAAGAGAAAGTGTCAACACAAAGATGAAGTGGATAAGATCTTGGGGATAAGAAAGCAAATTCAAGCTGCAATTCTGAGAATTTATTGAGTTAGCAGCAGCTATTTATTGAGTTACTTGCTTGCTACTTTGCTTTTAAATTTTGCATGCATGTTTAAATCTCTATTCAAGCCAGCATATGGAATAAGATACATTTTTGTAACTGGATTATTCATCAGATTTAAGGGTTTGTATCTATTAGATTCAATTATTATTTATATTTACAGGCAGTTCCATTCTATTTTTCCTATCTTTCTTTATATTATAAAACTCATGCATTTTTTTCTCATGTGTTTTACATAAATAACTTACGAGCGGACAAAAAGAAGAGAAGAGTGTTCAACTTATTTTATAACTAATTTTTTTCCTTTTATTAGGCACAATATTCATCTTGTGATGAAGAACTGGAGAAATTAAAGAGCAGATATTGTAACCCATTGTCAAACTTTGGTCCTAAGCCAAGTGTAATAATCAACCACAGGATTATTGGGAGTGAAAACATTGACAAATAATTGGCAAAGGTAAAATAAATCGTACTGGACAATAAAAATATTTCATATCTTCAATTTTAATGTCTCTCTGCAATATTGTACATATCATCATTTTCTGCACTGCATATGTTACAGCACAATTTGAAGTTGTGACAATGTCATCTGGGCGTAGCACTGTACTAAGAGTGTAACTAATTCTGACGAAAAAGGGGGGTTACACCGACATGTGGCTCTACAGCGTTTTCCCCACAACAGCGTGTCAGTTTATGATCACTGTATTAGCCAAACTCGGTCTCCAAATAAATACTGACAGTAATTATCCATAATACAATTAAGCACATTCTCACTCGATCAATATTTACTTTACTGAAACTTGCTGAAATTACTCCCTTCATTAATTTTTTTGTTGTTGTTGAACTTAAGAGCATATTTTGAACTTAGTTCTCATTTTCGACCAGTTCATTTTGACCTTGGCTCAGATCTTAAATATGACAGAATAACTTTAAAAGTTAAAAATCTTGACTAATAAGGATTTTTCACCATTTATTCAATTTTATTTGGTTAATATTTTAATATGAGCAACCAAAACAACGAACTTAATTTGTTGTAATACCATACAGATCTTACAGAGAGTATCACATACATTCCATTCAGTTTAAGAGTGCCCACTTGAAAACACTGAAGAATTTCTTGTATTTCCTACCTGTTAAAGTTGATGTAGATCTAAGTCATAAAAAAGAAAAAAATTCTCTCAACGGTAACAGTTTAGTGGTACGGTGACCACAAGTAATCATATTCATCTTGGGGATGCCATTAAAATTTAATGAGAAAATGACTTTGGGAACCAAAATTAATGACTGAAGCACTTGATTAGTCAATTGTTTAAAGGCATTTAGAGGTACTGAGGAAATTCTGGGAAGACGGAGATTGCAGTACAGTTATCTAAATCCTGACATAAAAAAGGAGAGCAATTATATACCTAAAATGGAAAATTTGTGAACACTATTTACAATGAAATTTAGAGACAAAGTGTCCCCATGAACTTCAAAAGGTGTGTAAAAGCAAACAGCCACAAGAAATTTGTTGCTGTTATATGTTCAGAGGAACAGCAGTGGGAATAAACATAGCATGGGATAGCCACGATAATAGGAGAACCCTCAAACAGACAACAGCCATTTATTGGAAAACATGAGGTCCAATTTGGGACTAACCGATGAAAATGGGAAGTAGTTTTTGCTGAATTCAATGGCAGATGAGTGCAAAGAGTTCATGGTGTTTCCCCATGACTTGAGCTGTAAACCCATGGTGAACTCTTAGAACTTATGAGCTAAACCTATTTTCTGGGAGAGAACAGCACCCTGAAGAGAAATTGTTTGAAGAGTAAACAAAATAAGCCAATTAGAAAAAATAAAGGAACAAAAGAAAAGACAGTATAGATAAAAGTGGAGGAGGGGAACTATGTCAGGAGATTTCAGAAATCAAAACCCATATTTTTCAGCATAATACCAAAAGCAATCCAATATTGAGCTCTGTATCATTAGAAGATTCATCCTGAAGTACATGTACTTCAGTTCAGGAAAATTAATTTTGCATACCAAAATGAGTTTTAATTCCACAGAAAGGTATTATAAGAAAAGAAAGAAAAATAAGCAGAACAATATGCTTTCAGAAAATGAAAGCATGCTAAAAAGTCAGGCTCCCAGGACACATCAACCCTATAGCCTTTTCTATTTGAAAATGGTCTAAAGAGCATTAAGAAACTAATAATGAGACCAGTATTCTTATAGTTAAAGAAGAAAAAGACATCATGAGAAAAGAAAGCTATAGAAAAGTACAGAATATCCCCCCAAAAAAACCTTGCAAAATACTAGGTTTTTTGAATCAATTGATATGTACAAAGGTATGCATTAATACATTATGAACGAATGGATTTACTTCAGAAATGTAATATTGGTTTAATATGTGAAAAGTTAATTAAGGTAATACACTGTGTCAGTAGCACAAAGGTCAAAAACTACCTGATAATCTCAATAAATGCAAAGAATAAAAAGGATTAGACAAATTTCAGTACACTTTTATGATTAAAAAAATAACTAGAAGAGAACTTCCTCAATCTGAAAATGGGTATCTACAAAAAATCCATAGCTCACATAATACTTATTTGTTAATGACTTACAAGAAGATGGTGAGGGGATCTGCAAATGACACAAAATTCATGATTTATTAAAAAAGCTGTAAATTTTATTTAAAAATTACCATCTACTTTTCAAGGATATTATTAAGAAAATTAAAACTACAAGCCTCAGCTTTGGAGAATGGATTTGCACTATTATCTATGTAGATGCATGGATTCCAGAAAGCACAGAAAAGCATGCTCTGCATTAGATGTGGGCAAACGATATGGTACTGTGTGGCCAGATGTCTGTTTTTGTAAATAAAATTTTATTGGATCGTAGTCATATCCACTCTTTTATGTATTGTCTGTAACTGTTTTTGAGCTATAGTGGTAGGTCTGAGCAGGTTGAAGAGACAATGTATGACCTAAATTTCTTTCCCTTCTAACCATTTAAGGAATTTTTCTAGTTTTTGCTATACATAATGCACATCAGGAAAATGCAAATGAAATACCACTATCCGCCAACTAAATGACCAAATTTAAACCAAAAAAAACAAACGAGCAAATATGAATATCAATATCAAATGTTGATGAGGATGCCAAACACCTGGAACTTTCATGCTTTATCTGTGAGAATGAAAAGTAGTATAGCTTCCTTAGAAAACAGTTTGGCAGTTTCTTGTAAAGTTGAACAGATATATACCAAATGCCCTGGAAATTGTACTGCCAGATATTTACCTAAGAGAATTTTTTTTTTTTTATTTAAAAAAAGCACATAACTAAACAAGACTTGCACAGAAATCTTCAGGAGAGCTTTGTGTAAGACACACTCAAATGTCTATTAATTCATGAATGGATAAACTCATCATGGTATAACCAAACAATGAAATATTACTTAATAATAAAAAGGGATAAATGAGTAAGGCTCACAGCAACATGGGTAAATTTCAAAAACATTATTCAAAGTACAAGAAGTAAGGCCCGGAAGACTATTTTCCATATGATTATATTTATATGAAATTCTAGAAAAGTCAATTTCAGTGCCAGAATGCATATCAGTGGTTGCCAATGGCGGATGTGTGGGAAGGTGTTGACTACAAAAGTGCACAGAGGAACACTTTGGACTGACGGAAAGATTTGATATATTAATTACAGTTGTAGCCACACAGGCAAATGTCATTGTCAAATTTATAGAATTGTATAATTAAAATGAGCACATTTCACTATATATAGATTATAACAATATAAAAAGAGATATCTATAATAAATAATTTCATATCTCAAAGTCAAATTTTGGGGTATTTTAATTTACTGTTCTATTAGTGGTTAAAGTTCAGATTAGGTTCAAGATTGTTCTCCAAGATTTATATTATTTAGTTACTAAGGATAACCACTAATCTACCAAACATCCTACAAAAAATATTTTCCATTGAATTTACTATTAGCTACAGGTCTAATTAATAAAAAGGAAAGGCTAGAAGAACTATAAAATGCTTTATCTGAGTTTAAATCAAGCATTCTTTCATACCTATCTGATCTATTTCTTTCTTCACAAAATTTTCATATTATATTTTAACTAATAATATAAAAAGTTACATTTTTAAATTTCAAAGTATTATGGGGGTCCAAACGTTTTGATTACAAGGATCACTTTTGTAAGACTTGAGTCAGGGTTATAAGTGTGTCCGTCACCCCGATAGCGTTCATTGTACCTGTTAGGTAGGTTTTTGCCCATCCCTCCTCCCGTCCCCCACTGCTTGATTTCCATTGAGTTATACTTCTCTCTGTGCACATGTGGGCTCATCAGTTAGTTTCAATTTAATAGTGAGTATATGTGGTACTTGTTTTTCCATTCTTGGGATACTTCACCTAGGATAATGGTCCCCAGTTCCATGCATATTGTTGCAAAGGACATTAAGTCAACCTTCTTCATGGCTGAGTAGTATTCGACGGTATATACATACCATGTTTTGTTAATCCACTCATGAATTGATGGACACTTGGGTTGATTCCACATTTTTGCAATTGTGAATTGTGCTGCTATAAATATTCAAGTGCAGATGTCTTTTTGATAAAATGACCTCTTTTCTTTTGGGTAAATACCCAGTAGTGGAATTGCTGGATCAAATGGTTGGTCTACTTTTAGTTTTTTGAGGAATCTCCATATTGTTTTCCATAGAGGTTGTACCAATTTGCAATCCCACCAACAGTGTAGAGGCATTCCATTCTCTTTGCATCCACATCAACATCTATTGTTTATGGACATTTTAATAAAAGCCATTTTACGTGGGCTAAGGTGATATCTCATTGTGGTTTTAATTTGCAATTCCCTGATAATTAGTGATGTTGAGCATTCTTTCCTGTTTATTGTTGATTTGTATATCTTCTTTTGAAAAGCTTCTGTTCATGTCTTTTTAATGGGGTTGTTTGAATTTTTTTCTTGCCGACTTGCTTGAGTTCTTTGCAGATTCTTATGAATATTTTCTCCCATTGTTTAGGTTGTCTATTTGCTCTGTCGATTATTTCCTTAGCTGTGCAGAAGCTTTTTTTTTTATTTTATTTCAGCATATTATGGGGGTACAGATGTTTAGGTTACATATGTTGCCCTTGCCCCCCCCACCCCAAGTCCGAGTTTCAAATATGTCCATCCTTTAGGTGGTGCGCTTTGCACTCTTTGTGTATGCAAATACCCGTCCCCTCCTCCCTCCTCCCCCCCCTGCCCAACATCCAATAGATGTTATTCTTATATGTGCACTTATGTGTTGATCAGTTAATACCAATTTGATGGTGAGTACATGTGGTGCTTGTC
>CAUYRB010088775.1:0-13391 GCA_963574695.1 Propithecus perrieri
GTCTCAGCCTCCCGAGTAGCTGGGACCACAGGCACGCGCCAGCATGCCTGGCTAATTTTTTCTACATATATTTTTAGCTGTCCAATTAATTTCTTTCCATTTTTTGGTAGAGACGGGGTCTCGCTCTTGCTCAGGCTGGTCCTGAACTCCTGAGCTCAGAACGATCTGCCCGCCTCTGCCTCCCAGAGTGCTAGGATTACGGGCGTGAGCCACCGCACCCGGCCTATTTTGTTGTATTTTTAACCACACAAAGATACACACAGCTCTGGAAATACTTAGCAGTTTCTGTCTCTTCCTCCCCAGCCCCGAGGCCATTAGCCACTGACTGTTGGGCGGGCGAGAGCATGAAAGCCCAGCTCAGGCTGGCACAGCTTGGAGGCATTTCTTACACTGCCCCCTGCAGAGCCTGTCACTTAGATCTCACCCTTGCTTCTGTTATGAGTTGAATTGTGTCTCCTTCAAATTTGCATGTTGAAGATCTAACCTCCGGTACCTCAGAATGTGACCTCATTTAGAAATAGGGTTGTTGCTATATATATGTGTGTGTGTGTGTGTGTGTGTGTGTGTCTGTGTGTACACACGCACATAATGTTGCTATAATTAGTTAAATGAAAGTGAGGTCATCGGGAATACATGGGCCTCTAATGCAATATGACTGGTGTCCTTATCAAAAGAGGAAATTAGGACAGAGACACATACGCAGGGAGAACGCCATGTGAACGTGAAGGCAGAGATCGGGGTGATGCATCCGCAAGCCAAGGAATATCAAGATTGGCAGCAAACCACCAGAAGCTAAGAGAAAGGCATGGAACAGACCCTCCCTCACAGCCCTCAGAAGGGACTAGCCCCACCGACACCTTGATCTTGGACTTCTGTCCTCCGGAAATGTGAGACAATACGATTCTGTTCTTTAAGCCACCCAATTTGTGGTGCTTTGTCATGGCAGCCCTAGGGGCCCAGCACACTTGGCTTTCTGCACTTCCCTGCCCTGCTTCCCACTCCCTCCCTGGAACATGCCTGTGATAAATCACTCACCAACAAACCCTCATCTCAGGGCCTGCTGCCTGGGAACTTGACTTCAGTCGGATCTCAGATGTCTCTCACCAGCCTGGGTCTCTCCTTAGCTCAGACCTCAGGGCCCACTGCCTGCTGGATACCTCTACCTGGATGTCGCACAGACACTTCAAGTTCATTGTGACAAAATCGGAAGTCCCCATGTCCCCTGTGCAGTTCCTCCAAGGTATGACTGCACCTTTGAGCTGAAGCCAGCTCCTGGCAGAAACCCGAAAGCTGCCCTGCCTCCTTTTCCTCTCTCATTCCCTTACAGCCCATCGTTGTCCAGAGCCTGCCAGGTTTCCTCTAAGCCCCCGCCTCTGTCTTCCCACCTCCATTCCGACCTGCTCCTGTCCTGGATGGATCTTCATTTGAGTCTGTGGGATGATTACACTAGTCTTCTAGTCCCTGACCTTCCCTCTTCTAAGCCAGGATTTTCCCATGACACAACCCAGCGAGGTTACTGTTAATCTTAGAACTTGTCCGTGGCTCCCTAGCACCGACTGATGAGATCCAGACTCCTGGGCATGGCCAGCCTGGCCTTTACCCCACGTCACTCATACTCACGGCTCTCCCTGAGCCAGCTGGAGTTCACCAGGTATGCCACACTCTTGTGTCTCTTGCCCTTACAGCTGTTTTCAGGTCTAGGGTCCCTCCCCTCCATACCCTCCTCTCACTTGCCCCCAAAATCTTTCAGAAGCTCGGCCTACTCCATGGAGCTCCCCAGCTCCTCTGCACGCCGACTCCCCTACGTGCCCTGGATGTCTCGGCCACACTCCAGGGTCCCGCCCACTGCTCTGGATTTAACTGTCTGCTCTTTCCCTGGGCCCTGAGCTCTGTGAGGAGCACAGCAGAGAAGGCCACAGCCAGGGGGAGGGGGCTGGGCTGAGCCCTGGAGAAAGTCGTTCCAAGACCTGCTTTCAGGGGCGGCTACAAAACCTCCTGGGAGCAGCCTGGATCCCAGGTGGGTGCTACACTCTTGCTCTGAAGGTAACCGAAGCTCTTTGTTACCAACACAGTGGTGTTTTCTTTGACACCATGTTCCTGAAAATGACAAGTCTAGAATTCACCTCATTGCCACGCCCTCTCCTTTCCCTGTCAGTGCCACCCTTTGCCTGGAACAGGCAGACAACTGTGTCCATTATTCTCTGGTGCCAAAGAAAAGATAAACTTCCTTCCAAACCTTCGGGGATTACAGATGCCTTCTTGAGTAAGTGAGGAGGGTGAAATAAAAACTCAGGAAGATGAGATTATGATCAATTTTAGGTTCATTCATATTTTCCTTTTCCATCTCTTGTCTGTTGTTTTAATGTAAAGGTTTCCACCCTTAAAGACATGAGAAGTCAGCTGAATTCTGAGTACTAGATCAGGATATGCAGGCGATGAGTGTCCTCTATTCACTACTTGTATAAAAAGCATTTTATTTTTATCCTCACAGAGTTTACACTGAAGAGTCTGTGCTCTGTGACTCTCTTCCATGGCATGCATGTATTTGGCAAGCACTACTAAGAACCTACTACTAAGCACTAAGCACCTACTATGCACCAGGACCAGGCTAGGTTCTGGGGATGTGAACAGAACTAGGAAATTGTGCGTTTCCCCTGACGCCGAAACACTTAACAAGGACGTGGTGTGACTGGCCGATGGTTGGTTGTTCCCCAATCTCCCATCCCCCCTTCTTCACAATAACGAGTTTTCTCAGCCTCTCTGGACACCGGGGGCGGACAGTGAGAGAGGGACTGGGACTCTGAGAGGCCAGGAGGCAAGAGCTAGGGTGGGGTGTGGGTGTGGGAGCAGGAGCAGGGGCCAGGAGCAGAGAGAAAGGGAGCTTTGCAGCAGCATGTGACCCAGACTTCGGACTCACGGTAGAAATGTGGATGCCAGTTTATTTTACAGTCCCAAGCCTTGTGCTTATGAAAAGTCACGTGGCAAACTTGCTCTGTCAAACACTCATGAAATTGACCCACCGACTGAGTTTGTTCTAGAGTCAGATGCAGCCCGGCTGGGCATTAAGTCCTGGTGTTCACAGCTGACTTGTTAGCAGCTTTGAAACAAATAAGGAAATCGGAACTGCAAAGGAATTCAAGCTCCATCTTCTCCCTTCAATTTTCTCAGTGCTAAAAAAAAAAAAAAAGAATTTGTTCCCAATACTTACAGGCTTCCTATAAAGTAAATTCTGGCATCTACGTTCTGTGACTCCACTTTTCAGTTCCTTATTCAATCCCAAGTCTCTTCAGTCTTCATTAGTCTCCTTTATATCTTCTAAAATGAATGAAAAGACAGTTGGATGGGGGGGGTGCAGCTGTTTCTTCTCCAAGTTAAGGAATATCTGTTCCAGGGATCTCACCTTCCCTGCCTACTCTGATTTTCCTTGTTGGAACCCACTTCCAATAGGACAACATTCCTGCTACACCTTTCCCCAAGCTCAGAGCCTTGGTAGAACAGGGTCTCCGGGAGGCCATCTACTTCCTCCTCCCATCTTCACTTGAATTTCAGAATGCAAATCTCTTGACTCAACCAGAAAAGGATTATGTAGTGCTTTCTTTTATTCTTCATTTTAATTTTCGTATAAATGCATCAAAACTCTGCCATCTGAGGCTTTGATTTTCTTTTCACTATACTTCAAAGCTTTTCAGAATTTAGAGACTAATCTTTCTGTCTCCTGCTTTTATTTTGCCATTTGGATTAGTCAAAGTCCTTTCTTTGCAAGGAAATTGCCTTTGTAACTTGGGGGTTATTCATCTCCTAAAAATATTCTTGGGACACACATAAATCTAGAAATGTGTGCGTAATATGCCAAATGAGTAAGTACAGAGCCACAGAATTTCTGCACATAATTTCAGCCATTCAGTTATTTACAGGTTCATGGTTTCTTACAGTGCTTAAACTTTTACTAGCTACACTATGGAAAACTTCCATTTCTTTCAATGGTTAAGAAATAGGATTCCTTGTTAATTGTTTCTTCTGGTTAAATAAAAAGTTACCAAAATGGCATCAATGATGACTACATTAGTCTGCTTTTTGTTGCTTATAGCAGAATATCTGAACCGTGTAATTTATAAAGAAGAAGAATTTATTTGTTACTGTTACGGTGGCTGAGAAGTCCAAGGTTAAAGGGCTGCATCTGGTGAGAAACTTCTTGTTGGTAGGGACTCTCTGTGGCATCCTGAGGCAGCAAAGGGTATCATGTGGTAAGGGGCTGAGTGTGCTAATGTGTTATGCCCTGGTCTCTTCCTCTTCTTATAAAGCCACCAATTCCACTCCTGTGATAATCCGCTACTCCATTAAACCTTTAATCTACTAATCCATGAATGGATTCTTTCATTCATGGGAACAGAGCCTTCATGACCAATCATCTCTTGAAGGCCCCCCTCTCAACAGTGCCACGTTGGGGATCACGTTTCAACATCATTTTTGAAGGGGACAAATATTCAGACCACAGCAATGATCCATGTCCAGATAAGCCCATAACAAAGTGCACTTAACCCTAGAACCATCTAGAACATTCTCGGATCTTTGATGATTCAGGAGGTCTTCTCAGTCTTGTAGTTTGTTCCTCAGGGCATTGCTAGACTCTTGATTATCCGCACTGCAAGAAATATCCCAATTATTTGAACTTCATAGAATTTGGCATTCTGGACAATTGGAAGTTTATTTTAAAACATATCAGTAAATGTGTTGATGTATAAATGGTCACATTTTGAGCATGTTAGATATCAGCAGATAAGAAATGATTTGGCCTTAAAATAGATAAACAGATGAAGATGTTGATATCCAGTTGCTTCAACATTTTTTCCAGGTTGGGGCAGAAGGAACAGCCAGGGAAATGCATTCAGTTAATGATCCAGACTCTGGGTCCACCTTCTTTGCTTTTAGAAAATTTTAGGTGCAGAGGCCATGAGCTCAGCTTATAATCGGCCTTGTTAATCACTCACTTATTCTGTCTTCAAAGATATTTAATGTTCACATTGTTCTGACAATATTTCAGGGATCTTCAGCTGATACATCACTGCATGCCATCCTAGCCGATATCCTTATTTGTGCTTACAGTGCTTAAACCTTCACTAGCCACACTGTGGGAAACTTCCATTTCTTTCAGTGGTTGAGAAATGGGATTCCTTGTTAATCGTTTCTTGTGGTTAAATAAAAGTTACCAAAATGATATCAGTGGTGACTATATTACTCTGGGTGTCTGTTCTGATTAGCTGGACTCATGCTATACAGGGTGTTCAATATTTTGAACAACATCCCTGCCTTATAAATTACAATGGGATAATAGTTTATAGTATCAACCAAAGTTTGTTTCTTTCTTTCTTTTTCCCACAAGAATCTCATTGTGTTCTTGGTACTTCCTAAATCAATTTGTTAAGAGTATTGCATCCTACGGTATTAGTATAGGCTAGACTATTCCGCAATAACAAACAGTTGCAAAAATCTCAATGGCTTAACACACAATGGTTTATTTCTGACTCATGCTACATGTTTACTGTGAGTCATTGAAGGACTCTGCTCCAAATAGGCACTCAGGAACTCAGGCTAAAGGAGTTACCACCACCTTGTAGCTGTATCATCCGAGTGCATGTCCTCCTCGGTAGCCACAGCAGGAAAAGAGAGCACATGGAGATTTGCACATGGGGGCAGGGACACAGCACTCATCGTTTTTATCCACATTTAATGGCCAGACTAGTCAAATGGCCTTGCCTAACTGCAAGGTTCCGGGGAATGTAGGGGACCAAATGGAATTTTTGTCTTATGGGAGGAAAGATCCACCAGAAATGCTGAGAGAAGGAAAAGAGTCAACTGAGTTTCAAAATAAACTATCAAAACATTTGGTAATGAGAATAGCTTGAAGGCAAAAAGGTATGGAATTACAAGTGCTGGACTTTGAGCCTCAGAAACCACACCTTAAGAACTCAGAGCAAAAAATAAGGCCATAAATATAAACTAGAGAGAAAATAGGTGAAGAGTTCCAATGATTTCTGAAGAAGAAAGGTGAGTCAAAGAGAAGAGTAATGGGGTTAGACATTGATCTTAATATGCTCCTCTGAAAAGCATTCCTTGGGGTTGAGATCTAGGGCCTGGGGTACGCGTGTTAGGGCTTGGTGATATTCAAGAGCAGAACAGGCCTGGATCTCCCCTGGGAGGTCTGGTTGATAAGTCCCCCATGAGAGCACGGTATGACCACAGGCTAGAAATGGCAGCATGTATGTCCAGGAGATGACCCAAGATCGTCCTCTGCTTCTCTCATTTCCTAAGAGATCACAAAGAAACATCCAAAAATTCTTGAGATCCCCAAGGAGAAGGTGTCCGAGGTGGCCTGGGAGAGGGCCAGAGAGCCCGAGGAGGCCTGTGGCTGGGATCAGGAGGATGTGAAAGACAGCTAGCCAGGGGCAGATGGAAAACACCAAGACACCAGCAAGGAAGGCCAGTGATGACAGACCTGCAGGGCCACGGGCACCTCTTAGGATGGATGACGACCAAGAATGAGACCTGCCCTCCTCTTGGATGCTCTTGACATCCTTGCTTTAATGTGTGGCCTCTCAACTTGTGATCAAGTCCCACTCCGCCCCATAACCCCTGTGCACCTCAGTCCCATGACTGGCTCTTGCCTCAGCTCCTGCCCACATGCAACTCACCAGCATTTGTTGATGTGCCAGACACACCTACACTGCCTCGGACTCTCCTGACCCCATCTGTCTCCTGGACCCTTGGGAACTAGAGCCCAGACTCTCTGGGTCTGTTCTTCACCTTTGGACGCAGATAAGTACCACACCACAGAGGGTGGAATCTGCTTTCTCAGAGACCACCTGAAGAAGCCAAGTGATGCACCACAGAAATAGAAGGGAGTTAACTCCTCTTGGGGCACACTTTTACCACTGGGGAGCAAGTTACAGAGGAAACTCATGGACAAAATATCTCCGCATTCTTCTTCTCAAGGGACTATTCTGAAGTATGGTGTTTCTCTATGGCTTCTTTGCAGACGTCTCACATGGCCAAGTGACTGGCTGTGTCTGTGAAGCAGTGGCACTTGGTGACAACACTACCTTACATTGGCTCCTCATTCTTTCCTGCCTTAGTTTCCTTTTCCCCAATTTTCCCAGCCCTGGGGTTCTCCTCCCACTAAAGCATTGCACTGAAGCTCTGCCTCAGCCTCTGTTTTCCAAGGAACCTAGACTAAGAGGTTTGAAGTTGTCCCACATGCCGGGAAGTACACCAGGTAATTTCACTTACATTATCCCATTTCACCTTTACTACCACCGGGATCAGGGAGGGTATGGCTTGCCGAGGTCACACATGAGCAAAAGGTGGGACCCAAATCTTTATCAATTATTAACACAAAAGAGATTACTGAATATGTTCTAGGTGTTGAGGATACTATGGTGAACCATTCCGACATGGTCACTACTCTTGTGAAACTTATGGTCTGCTGGAGGAAGGCATATAACACAACAGTAAACAAATATATAAACAAGCCAGGCGCAGTAGCTCACATCTGTAATCCTAGCACTCTGGGAGGCTGAGGTGGGAGGATTGCTTGAGGTCAGGAGCTCAAGACCAGCCTGAGCAAGAGTGAGACCCCATCTCTACCAAAAGTAGAAAAAATTAGTCAGTCATGGTGGTGTGCTCCTACAGCCCTAGCTACTTGGGAGGCTGAGGCAGGAGGATCACTTGAGCCCAGGAGTTTGAGGTTGCTGTGAGCTATGATGATGCCACTGCACTCTACCCAGGGCGACAGAGTGAGACCTTGTCTCAAACAAAACAAAACAAAAATACATAAACAAGATAATTTCATAATGTGCCAATTCCTAGGGAGACAAATAAGGCCATGTGATGGAGTGTGACTGGGAGAGAGGGTACTATAGATATAGTGCTTAGCAAAGGCCTCTCTGGGGAGGTGACACAAGAGCTGACCCACTGGCCACGGGAAGTCTTGGAGGAAGTATTTTCCAGGCAGAGGAAACAGCAAGTGCAAACACCTTCAGGCAGGAAGAAGCTTGGGGAGTTTGGGAAGGAAGGCCAGTATGTTTTCCATCATACTATGTGTGGTCTAGGGTCTGGCTTTGGACATTTTAGGCATGGCAGTGATAGCGATGCTTGTATTAGTTATCTATAGCTACATAACAAGTTATCCCAAAACTGAGAGGCTGAAAAAATGAATAGTCATTTTTTTCATAGTTTATGTGAGTGAGGAATTTGGGAGCAACTTAGCTGGGCAGTTCTTGCTTAGGATCTCTCACTAGGTAGCAGTCAGGATATAGGCTAGGGCTAGAGTCATCCGAAGGCTTGCCTGGGGCTGGAGAATTTGTTTCTAAGATGCATCACTCACAGGGCTAGTGAGCTAGTGCTAGCTATTGGTGAGCAGCCTCGGTTCCTCTCTACCTGGGTCTCTCCAGAGGGCCTTAGTGTTTTCAAAACATGGTGACCGGCTTTCCGCAGAACAAGTGATCGCCGAGAGTCGGGCAGATGCTACATGTCTTTGACGGTCTCTAACCTTGAAAGTCAAATACCACCATTTTTGCATTATTCTATTGGTCACACGGACCAACTCTGAAACAATGTAGGAAGATGCTACCCAACAACATAAATATCAGACGACAAGGATTGGGGCCCTATTGAAGACTGTTCACCACAATGCCCAAGTGCTGTAATCAATGCCCAGTTTTATGTGTTCTCTGCTCTCTTCTGATTTGGCTTCATTCACAAACTGGAGAAGATGGATCCCAGAAGTGCCAGGCTTCCACATTTCAAGTCCAGAAGAAAAGGGCTTCTTTTTTCCCAGTATCTCCAACAAAATTCCTGGGATTGAGTCCCATTGGCTTTGATTGGTTGGGCTTGCACCATTCCTCAACTAATGTCTACGGTGGGGGAGAGGGAGGCTTTGATTGGCCAGACCTGACTGAAGGGTTTACTTCTATGTCACAAGAGTGGGGTCAATCCCACCAAAGTCACATGGCCTGAGAGGCAGGGGATGCAATGTCCTCCAAGTGAAACTAAGGTTTCATTACTAGAAGAAAGTAGAATGAATGATGGGTGAACAGAAACAGCAGGTGTCTACTATACCCTGTAACCAGGTCTCCCTCTCTCCTCCTTCCTTATCCAAATCAGCTTAGGAAAATGGAAATGGTTTGAAAAATTCACTTTTATTGAGGTGTTAAAACAACTGAAGTCACATTAAGAGTTACCCTCCTTTGTATTTTAAAAGGGAATATGATTTTATTTCTAAAGACTGAAGCTATGATGAGGAAATTTCAGGCATTCATGAAAACAACATGGTGGTGTGTTGGAGTAGGGAAGTCAAAGTGTCCTAGGACCCCTCAGATGAGGCAGTATCTACAGCCATACTTCCAACCAGCCTTCATCTGTCCATTTCATGTCACTTTTTATTTATTTATTTATTTATTTATTTATTTATTTATTTATTTTTTGAGACAGAGTCTCACTCTGTTGCCCTGGCTAGAGTGAGTGCCATGGCGTTAGCCTAGCTCACAGCAACCTCAAACTCCTGGGCTCGAGCGATCCTCCTGCCTCAGCCTCCTGAGTAGCTGCGTCACCATGCCCGGCTAATTTTTTCTATACATTTTTAGTTGTCCAGATAATTTCTTTCTATTTTTTTAGTAGAGACGGGGTCTCTCTCTTGCTCAGGCTGGTTTCGAACTCCTGAGCTCAAACAATCCGCCCGCCTCGGCCTCCCAGAGTGCTAGGATTACAGCTTTATTGAGGTATGCTGACATATAATTACACATATTTAAAGTAAATGATTTGATAGATTTGAAATACACAAACATCCATGAAACCAATCAAGATAATCTGTTATTAGCTACGTGAACATTTAGGATTGCTATGTCCTCTTGATGAATTGGCCCCTTTATCATTAAGAAAAGATTTCTTTTTATCCCTGGTGGTTTTCCTTGCTCTGAAATATACTCTGTCTGATATTAACATAGCACTTGCTTTGTGCCCAACATGCCACCGCATGCATCACTTCATTTAACCTTAGCAATAACCCTGCGTGCAATTTAAGCAGTTCGTTCAAGACCAAGGTTTGAACCTACCAGTCTGACTCCAGAATCCACCTTCTTAACCAGTACACTACTAAAAGGAACTATATTGAGCTATTATATTAAAATAAAGCAATTATAATACTTTGAGAAAGAGGCACTTCATGTTAGGATATCAGATAAATCAAAATATTAATAACTGGGCAAAGTTACCCCTGCTCTTTGAATGTAGTATTTTTTCTTTTGAAGACTCACCTACTGGTCCCTGCTTGGAGGCTTGGTTATTTTGGCAGCTCATAGAGGTCATTCGCTCAGATCTCTTTAGCTGTCTGCTCCTCCAGATAAAAGTGTTGGAGTTACTTTAAAATAAAATGTATATTGTAAGAGCATAACCGTACTGTACTAAAAATTAAGTTATTCGGTGAAAATTATTTTCCATGACCCATAAAGTTAAAAAACAGACTATTTTATCATCTGCATTCTACCTTTGCTTTTAGAGTCTGTATGAGATTTATGCTTTCAAATCATATTTCTCCTATGATAGTTCTAGAGGAAATATGAGAGGTGTGTGCATATTTAGTTAACAGAATGATTATTCCTTTAATAAAGGGAGATTAAGTCAACGTGTACTGAACTGCATGTTCTAGGCACCATATTTACAGTGTTTATTTTGCATGACTGTGCTCTATGGTCAGTATTTTTTTGTTTTGTTTTTGAGACAGGGTCTCACTCTGTCAGCTGGGCTACAGTGCAGTGGCGTCATCATAGCTCACAGCAACCTCAAACTGCTGGGCTCAAGTGATCCTCCTGCCTCAGCCTCCCAAGTAGCTGGGACTACAAGCACACACCATGCCCAGCTAATTCTTCTATTTTTAGTAGAGATGGAGTTCTCACTCTTGCTCAGGCTGGTCTCAAACTCCTGAGCTCAAGAGATCCTCCCACTTCAACCTCCCAGAGTGCTAGGATTACAGGCATGAGCCACTGTGCCCGGCCAATGGTAGGTATTCTTATTTCCATTTTATAGATGAAGAAACTGAGGCTCAGATTTACACAGCCAATACATGGGATGGGGAGATTATCAACCCAGATCTCTTTTCAGCACACACCATGCTTTCTCTCTGTTTATCACCAAATGATGCATCCATTATTATTTTCTGTCTATAATTTATATTTATTAAATG
Source organism: Propithecus perrieri (assembly GCA_963574695.1). Taxonomy (NCBI): domain Eukaryota; kingdom Metazoa; phylum Chordata; class Mammalia; order Primates; family Indriidae; genus Propithecus; species Propithecus perrieri. Next base: position 11,234 of record CAUYRB010088775.1, read on the forward strand.
TAAAAGCTAAAGTAAATTAAGAACATACAAAAGTTCATCTTGTAGTTTCTGATTTTAAATGAAGCATATTTCTGGAGAAAATCAATGTAATTGGGAGTCCATACTTGGTGAATTTTAGAATTAGCACAGTGAGCTGTGGACTGGAGCACAAATTGCTGTAATCCATATTTAGTTTAAAAAGTTGACGGTGAATACACATTCTGCAAACTGTTTGGTGCACACAACTGTGCTTTGACACTTTGGCCTGCAGGTGGCGGTATTGTGTCACGAAGGGATGAGGTAAATGGTGAGATTTTTATTTCCATATCAATTACTGCATTTTAAAATAAAACAATGGGCTCGGGTTTGATTTCCTTGAACTCTGTTTCCTCACGTGAAAAAGGCGACACAAATATTTGAGGCAGCTTTCTTCAAACGGTGATTAGATGTCAGGCTGCTTTCCCTCGGACCTCAGTGAACATCGTTCTGGAATCTTTGCATTAGGGACACCGGTCTCTGAGAGAGACTTCTTGGCTCCTGAAAGCAGAGGCTAGACACAGGGAGCCGAGTCATCTAATGGAAAAGTAGGTTCTTAACGTGACAGTGGATATTACAGTACATCTCACTTCTTTAGAGATCCCTAATCCAATAACTGCCACTATTAAAATCCCATTCGAAAAGGTGAAGCAAGGTAGAAAATAAAAGCATTTAATAGAGATGAATTCATGTGCCCTATTTGTGAGAGAGACACTGAGCTCTTACTTAGGGTCTGTCTACTCTTATTTTAGACATAATTCTAATCCAACTACTTGGTTTTCTGGTACATAGATTTTTAAAAACAACTATTTGGAAGAGGGAAAAATTATTAGAAGCAAGTACAAAGATAGGCTCAAGTTCAGAAACTTGGTAATAAGACTGGGAACAGAAAAATGAAAGGAACAGAAAACAAGAACTAGAAGATCTGGAGCTAACAGAGCAGAAATGGGTCGCCCCTGATACATCGTGATTTGAGAGCTCAGCCCAATCCTAAAGAAGCCCCCATCATCGATCTGAGTGTGACTTAGATTTAGAATGCTCAGCTTTATAAGGCAAATGTGTGGAAAATGATGAGAAAGGAAGTGTAGATCATCTCTACAATATTGAAAATTCATAGGAAAATAGGAGTCTGATTTGGATGTAATATTTTCAGAATACTTGTGGGATTAATGGTGCTACTGTCCACCTTGAGGCATTGAATTGGAGCATGTGCGTGCACGTAATGGGGACACTTGTAGGTGCTTTGGGCAGCACCACCACTGTCTTGGTACATTTGGGCTGCTACAACAGAAAACCTTGGACTGGGTAATTTATAAACAACAGAATTCTGTTGCTCACAGTTTTGGAGGCTGAGAAGTACAAGATCAAGGTACTGGCAGATTTGGTGTCTGGTGAGGGCCTATTCCTCATAGATGGGGCTTTCTAACTCTCCTTATAGGGCAGAAGGGACAAGGCGGCTCACTCGAGCCTCTTTTATAAGGGCACTAATTCCATTAATGGTGGGGGAGAGACCTCTCATGACTTAATCACTTCCCAAAGGCCCCCCCACCTCTTAATTCTATCATGTTGGGTATTAGGTTCCAACCTATGAATTTTGGTGGGACACCAATGTTTAGACTGTAGCAACTATCACTGCCCAGTTAATGCCACCAAGAGTTACTACCTGCCGGGCATGGAGCGTACACTTTCCCAGGTGGGCCTCGAAACCACCCTGTGGGTTGGGCACTAGTTCCATTTTACAGATGAGGAAGCTGGGACTCAGAGTAAGTCCAGATGCATCCCTCTGTGCTCTACCCTGTCGGACCCAAAGCCTGTTTATATAGGAAATATTTTGTACCCCCACCCTTACTTTACTAGGCTGAAATAAAATTCATAAATAATAACCTAACTGTACGCCTACTTTCAAAAAAATCAGCACAATGCCCTAATATAAAGAACAAATAAAAAGATAGTAACTGACACAACAAAAAAGGAAAACTACAGACCAATATCCCTTAGGAATATAGATGTAAAAATTCTCAACAAAATTCTAGCTAACCGAATCCAGGTGCTTATTAAGAAAATAATCCATCATGACCAAGTGGGCTTCATTCCAGAGATGCAGGGATGGTTCAACATATGCAAATCTATAAACTTAATTCAC
>CAUYRB010088776.1:0-12893 GCA_963574695.1 Propithecus perrieri
CTTCTGCCTCAGCCTCCAGAGTAGCTGGGACTACAGGCATGTGCCACCATGCCCGGCTAATTTTTTCTATATATTTTTAGTTGTCCGATTAATTTCTTTCTATTTTTAGTAAAGACGGGGTCTCGCTCTTGCTCAGGCTGGCCTCGAACTCCTGAGCTCAAACAATCCGCCCACCTCGGCCTCCCAGAGTGCTAGGATTACAGGCGTGAGCCACCGCGCCTGGCCCAGAATCACCTTTTGTGGTCTCTGTCTCTCCACCACCCTCTGAATGGTTGTTACAATTTTTTTTTTTTTGAGACAGAGTCTTGCTCTGTTGCCTGGGCTAGAGTGCTGTGGCGTCCTAGCTCACAGCAACCTCAAACTCCTGGGCTCAAGCGATCCTTCTGCCTCAGCCTCCTGAGTAGCTGGGACTACAGGCATGCGCCACCATGCCCAGCTAATTTTTATATATATATTTTTAGTTGTCCAGATCATTTCTTTCTATTTTTTAGTAGAGACGGGGTCTCGCTCTTGCTCAGGCTGGTCTCGAACTCCCGACCTTGAGCGATCCACCCGCCTCGGCCTCCCAGAGTGCTGGGATTACAGGCGTGAGCCCCCGCGCCCGGCCTACAATTTTTATATTTCCAAAACCACACTGTGTCTGGCACTGCAGACGCTCACGTCATATAAGCTTTTTAAAAAAAAATTACGTTCATGCTGTATCAGCTCCTGTAACACATTCAACATTCATAGGGAAATCTTAAGTATCCCCATTTTAGAGATGTGGGACCTGAGGCTCAGAGAGGTCAAAGTGACTTGTCCACAGTCACCAAGTCACTAAGAGGTGAGGTACAGGCTTGAACCCAAGTCTCCCAACTTCAAATCCTGTGCCATCAGCTACCTCAGAATGTCAGAGCCTAGAGGGACGTTAGAGGCGATGCTTGTTCAAACCCCTTCCATTACAGATGAAGCAAACTAAGGCCGCAGAGGGTTAGCAATTCCCCTGGTGATGCCAGGACCCAGGTCCCAAGACTGCAGTGGCCTCCTCTGCAGGCCTGGCCTCTGGCACTCAGACCTCAGAATGACTACTTCAGGCCAGAACATGGAACGTGTGTGTACACTTTCAGGAAAACTTTCCCCTCCACCCTTCAGCAGGGACGACACTGTGAGGCCACTTGGCAAGCGTGGAGGGGGCAGCCATGGCACAGAGCTGGCTTCTGGGCTGGCCCCACCGACTGCTCTGCGAGCCTCTACTCGTCTCTGGGCCTCAGGCTCTGATCTGCAGAACTGAAGTAAAAACTTCGCCCTTGCTTTCGCTTTGGGTCGGCCGCCTCCGCCCAAGGTCTCAGAGGACAGGACGGCTGAAGTGAAAGTGGTTCTAACTTTGGAGAGCTGTGCACATATTGACAGCTCAGTGAGGAGGCAGAGCAGGAGGAGGAGGGGCAAAGGGTGGGGCACAGGTCTGGGATGGGAGATAGGCACCAGGGAGGTGCCCAGAGGGACAGATGGCTGGCATGGGACAAGCCCTGGTCTCTGGATGAAGCCAAAAGACACAGAAGTCACTTAGAAAAGAGACGGGAGTCTGGGCTCTCGTCCCAGCCCTGCCATCAACTTGCTGTGTGACCGTAGGGAAGCCACTTGCCCTCTCTGAGCCTCAGTTTATTCATGTGTAAAAGAAGGATTGCATTAGATTAGGGGTCAGCAAGGTTCTGTAAAGGGCTGGACGGTGTTTTAGGCTTTAGGGGACATTTGTGGTCTCTGTCACACAGTTGCCTTCTTTTTCTTTCCCTGAATAAACTCTTTAAAAATGTAAAAACCATTCTTAGCTCATGGGCCATATAAAAACAGATCCGATTTGGCCTGTGGGCAATCGTTTGTCAACTTTCAGTTAAAGAAATGGAATCCAGCCTGTGTTCTGCAGAACCCCCCACCAAGCCTCTTCCATCCGACCAGTTATATCAGCTCTGCCTTTGTTCAGATGCCAGGGTTCTACTTAAAGCAATTCTGCTGTTAAGAAAACAAAAAGTGGAACACGGGCCTACCCGGCCTTGAAGAATCCTGCTAGGCTAACCTGACCTGTGATCCCAGCAAAGGGCAAAAACGTTCTGGAGGAGGCGCCTTTACAGGCTTCCATTTCTCTCCTTCCGGACTCCTACCCTCCTTGGGAAGCTCTCAAGGGCTTCTGCCTCTTGGCTCCTTGGCAAGTCCCCCGCACCGCTTCCTGTCGGGTGTGGCCAGCTTTGAGCTGCACCAACCACCGCCCAGCCAGGAGCCCTTCCTTGATTTGTTTGGTGCCCTGTGGAGAGAGCACTGGGCTAGGAGCGTGTAGACTAAGGTTCAAGACACAGCTCTGCTGCCTCCCAGCTGGGAGACCTTGGCAAGTGACGTCACCTCTCTGCCTCGTTATTCATCTCTCAACTGGGAGTAGTAAGACCTACCTCAAGAATTGCTGAAGGGGCCAGGCGTGGTGGCTCACGCCTGCAATCCTAGCACTCTGGGAGGCGGAGGCGGGTGGATAGCTCAAGGTCAGGAGTTCGAGACCAGCCTGAGCAAAAGCGAGACCCCTATCTCTACTAAAAAATAGAAAGATGGCCGGGCGCGGTGGCTCACGCCTGTAATCCTAGCTCTCTGGGAGGCCGAGGCAGGCGGATTGTTTGAGCTCAGGAGTTCGACACCAGCCTGAGCAAGAGCGAGACCCCATCTCTACTAAAAATAGAAAGAAATTGATTGGACAACTGAAAATATATAGAAAAAATTAGCCGGGCATGGTGGCGCATGCCTGTAGTCCCAGCTACTTGGGAGGCTGAGGCAGAAGGATTGCTTGAGCCTAGGAGTTTGAGGTTGCTGTGAGCTAGGATGATGCCATGGCACTCTAGCCTGGGCAACACAGTGAGACTCTGTCTCAAAAAAAAAAAAAAAAAAAATAGAAAGAAATGATCTGGACAACTAAAAATATATATATATAGAAAAAATTAGCCGGGCATGGTGGCGCATGCCTATAGTCCCAGCTACTCGAGAGGCTGAGGCAGGAGGATCACTGGAGCCCAGGAGTCTGAGGTTGTTGTGAGTTAGGCTGATGCCACGGCACTCTAGCCCGGGCAATAAAGCAAGACTGTCTCAAAAAAAAAAAAAAAAAATAATTGCTGTGGGGAGACATGTGATCATGGATTTACCTGGTACAGGGTTGTGTTTCAAAAAAACCTTAGTTATTACATATATCCTAAGAAAGTTTTGAGCCCTCTTCAAAAAACATATAGTTTCTGTTTACTGAAGGTTTACTGAGTGCCAGGAGCTTTGCTGAGAGCAGTTGTTCCAGGAGTAGCAATACCACGGCCATGGCAGTAATAGTGACAACAGCAGCCACCAGTTACTACCAGGCACTGTTCCCAGTGCTTTACCCGTATTAACTCATCAGTCCTCACTACCTATGAGTTAGATGCTGGCAATTACTATGTCCAACGTATAGATGAGGAAATTGAAGCGAAGAGAGGTGAAGTACTTGTCCGAGGTCCCATAGCTGGTAAGTCCATGGAAGAGCTGGGATTCTAATCCAGGCCCTCCCTGCCCCACAGCAGCACCAGCCTCCCCAGGGAGGCTTTATAAAGCATAAAGTGCGATGCACACATGTGGGGAGGATGAATGTAGCCCCGGATGCTGGGTAGACAGTAGGTATCCAATAAATGTTGATGTGGAAGAGAAAACTAAGGCCAATGGTTCTTCCTGCCTGCTGTCCCTCTGGACAGGGGGCCCTACCTGAGGATGCTGTAGGTTCCGAGATCCCAGGGTGGGTGCTGCTGCTGGGCTGGGCAGAGTCAAGGCTGGGGCTGAGGGCAGAGGTGGAGGGGAGGGGCTCCTTGGCAGGACTGTCCGGCTCCTGTACCTCCTCTGGGCACAGGTACACTTCAATGGGCCCTTGGGTACTCTTGAGATATATCTGCAGGTTCTCCTGGAGGAGGAAGAGAAGCCAGGTCATGGCTGCGGGCAGCTGGACACTCACCTGTGGGTTGGTGTGTATGGATGGACACAGGCGGCTGCCGCTGTCCAGGTACGCGAGCTCAACCCCTGAGCTGGGCACAGGCCTGCTCCAGCTGGCCTGTGGTGGACTCCGCTGTTTCTGCCTGGCCCCATGTCCCTTCTTTTAGGAAGAACACCTTGATTTTCCTTTGGGAAATCACTCCTCCCCCACTCCCAGGTCATGTAGTTTCTGGGGGCATCACCCTTCCCCAACCCCAGCAGGTGACTTGTGATACAGCTGGCAAAGTCAGAGTGACGTGAGTGGTTCAGGGTGGCACATGGCTCAGGTTGATCCAACCAGCATTAGGCCCAGGTCTTTTGCTGGACTTGTGGGAAAGGGAAGCTCCCTCCCACTGGGGTTGTTGAGCTGGTATCATAAAAACTAACTCTGTCACTGCAAGGGGAGAGCTCACCTGGGAATAGAGTCAGCACAGAGGAAAGAAGAGTGAGAGATGGAGAGTGTGAGATAGACCTGAAGTCACAGTTCAAGCACCTACATCCAGCTGCGCCTCCAATCGCCAAATCACTCCCCCACTCCCACCCCTGGGAATTGTCACTTGGTCCCCACCACCCTTAAGCCAGATGGACTTGGCTTTCTACTTGTAACGAAGAGTCCTGATACTTGGCTTTCCCACCCCTGCCTCTTCGCTACCATATACCTACAATTTAAGCCATAACTGACTATACACCTGCCATCCCAGCACACGCCTGTGTGCGTACAGTACTACACCTAGCAAAAATCCTATTCATTCTTTAAGACCTAGTTTAACTGTCACCATCTGGGTTGCTTCCTCTAACCATTCTTTCTCTATGCTCTCAGAGCACAACTTCAGCCTATAAATGATAACATCACTGTTTGCTTGGGTCTTTTTCCCTCTAGATCCTGAACTCCTCCAAGGAAGGGAGGGCCTTAATTATTTCTGCAGCCCCAGTTCCTGCTTTAAACAAATTATTTCTTGAGCCCTTATAATGTGCCAGGCCCTGGGCTGGGGATACAAGGTGAGCAGAACATTCTCTTGTGAAATTTACACTGTAATAAATCATGTAATCATACCAAACATATCCCAGCAAATGGAGATTAGTGGTGGAGAAGCACAGGTAGTTAAAAAGTCTAGGGGTGATCAGGGAAGGCTTCCTTGAGAAAGTGACATTCAAGTTGAGACCTGTAGGATGAATAGCAATAAACCAGGCAGAGAGACAGAAGAGCATTTCAGCTGGAGGGAACAGCATGTGTGACAGTCTTGCATGAGGAATGAGCTTAGTGTGATAGGGAGACTGCAGACAGGTCAGTGTCAGCATGGGGAACGGGGCAGCATGGAAGAGGAGGTTGTTAAGGTCACCTGGGGTCAGAGCGCCGCAGGTCTCATAGGGAGTGTTAAGAATTTTAAACTTTAATGGGGAGAGCATGGTCAGCATGAAAGCGTTGTGTGAGTACTGACATCATTGTGTGTCGGCACATTTGTGCATATGCGCGGGAACCCAGGGCCGGTGGGACGCAGAAGGAAACCAAGAACAGAGATTTTCTCAGGCCAGTTCTTGGTCTCCGTTGCCTTTTCCTGTTTCTGCCATTTCTGCCCAAGTTTGAAGGCCACCAATATTGCCATGGACACCCGAATGGACCCAGGAATCTTGGGGCTGGGCAGGGCCAGGAACAGAGTCTGCAGAGATGCGTGGGACCCTCCCAATCCTGGTTTTCACCACATACTTTCCCTCTCACCTCAGGCTTGTCGGGCACTTCCAGTCTGGTCTGTGGAGGGGCCTTGACAGCAATCACCGTCTGCTCCTTAAAGTTGCCAACGGCACGGATGTCCTGGTAAGTCACGTAGGCCAGTGTAGGAGCAGGAGAGTCAAGAAAAGGGACTGTCTGGTCAGAATTCAAATCCCCAGCCTGCCAGGGGATTCACCCTCCTCTCCTAAGCCTCTGAACATCACTTTCTCACTCCTTGTGCATCTTAGAAATAACTGGCATCTGTAACCTGTTCTTTTAATATAAACTAACCTTGGATCCCTTTAGAAAGCAAATGGAGGTATAAATCATTTAAAAAATGCTGCCTTCTATAAGCTTTTTATGTAAAGGCTTCATCTCTCAAACTAGATCATTAGCTCTAAGAAGGAAGGAAGATATGTTTCATTTCTTTATATTTCTGACAAGACCTAGCATCTTTCCAAAAATACAAGGTCAGATCAAAACCCAATTAGACACGAAACCATTTGGGAAAATGTACAAAAGAGCCTTAGTAAAGTCCATGCTCTTTGACCTCATCATTTCAATCCTAGGAATCCAAACTAGGAAAATAAGTGAAGATAAGTAAAAATGTTCTATATACAAAGATAGTCATCTCTATGCTGCCAATAAAAGCGTTATCTTGATCTAAATAACCATTCTAGGCCTTATCAACAAAACAGCGTGCAGTCTGAATGGGACAGCCTCAAACCATTAAATGAGGTTGAACCATATGAAATTGCTTATTTGTAGGTAAAACGTGGTCAAATATCAGCAATTTCATGTGGTCAACCAAGTGGTTAGGAAAGATATGTAGTAATAGAAAAATGTCTATGGTAATATACTAAGTGGAGAAAAGCAGGATAAAAATGTCATGTTCAGTGAGCACACAACTGTATTTAAGTGACACACACCCTGTGTCTTAAGATGGTAGCTCATTGTTTCTTCTTTCTCCATTTTCCAGATTTAAAGACATGTACTTGGCTCATTTTTTTTTTTTTTTTTTGAGACAAAGTCTCGCTCTGTTGCCAGGCTAGAGCGCCGTGGCATCAGCCTAGCTCACAGCAACCTCGAACTCCTGGGCTCAAGCGATCCTTCTGCCTCAGCCTCCCGAGTAGCTGGGACGACAGGCATGTACCACCATGCCCGGCTAATTGTTTTTCTATATATTTTTAGTTGTCTGACTAATTTCTTTCTATTTTTAGTAGAGATGGGGTCTCGCTCTTGCTCAGGCTGGTCTCGGACTCCTGAGCTCAAACGATCCGCCCGCCTCAGCCTCCCAGAGTGCTAGGATTACAGACGTGAGCCACCGCGCCTGGCCTACTTGGCTCATTTTTAAGGAGAATGTAACTTAAATAGACTTGAGAGGAAAAGCCACTGAGGAAGGAAGAAACAGAGATGCCAAACCCTGAGTGTGAGTTAGTCCCTACAGGGAAGTACTGCAGTCAACTCAGGATGGATATAAACAAACAACAGGCCCCTGCTCTCTGCCCCCCGCCCCCACCAAGGAGGATATCTCTTGTTGGCCTTGTCCTCAGTCAGGTGCTTGAAGTTCAGGGAGCAGCTCTGAATGAGCTGGTCCAGGGCCTGCTCCATGCTCATCAGCTCCTTCAGCTCCTGCCCCAGTTGTTGCTGCTTCCCGGGGTGCGTGGGGTCTTCAAATAGTCCTCTGCCTCTGGGAACAGAGAAGCCCCCCCAGTGTCAGTCTCAGTCCACATCCAGAGATCCCAACCCCAGGGCTGCTGTGCAGAGCTGAATAGGTGGTGTGGGTGAGACTCCAGGAGGAGGCCCTTCAAATGGTCTGTGAGGGTGCCCCGGAGTCCTGCAACTCGGTGGTCATGCTTAGCTCCTGGGGAGCTGCCAGGGCTTGGAACTTGAGGTTTGGGGGTAGGGCTAGGGAGAGGAAACAAGTCAAGGCCTAAACCCCACTTCTGGGGGGCTCTCAACTGTCTGTCCTTATGCCCCAACCTCCCCTAGATGGTAGGGAACTGGGGTGATCTTAGTCCTGACTCCCCTGCATGCATTCTCTTAAGGATCAAGCCAGGGGCTGCAGGTCTGCTGTTTAAGATCTTGCAGAAGTGGGGAGAGGAGGCTGGAGCGGTGTATGTTAGAGCTGGAAAGAATCCGGGTTACTCCTACTTAGCTCTCAGGGGACTTTTCCTAAGCTAAAAGAGGGGATCTTGGGATCCCTGACTCAGGAGGAAGAATCTGGGGTACTCTTAGGCCTTTACATCTCCTAGAAATCTTTCTCCACCCTGTCCCCGACCCACCTTTACTCTAGCAGGTACACCCGCTCTTCCACCCCTCCGTAAAATACATCGGCTGCGCTCCCAGCACACAAGCCTATTGGACGTCGCTCTCAGCCCCGCCCCTGACACACTCACACCCACTGGCTATTGCCCCTGGCTCCGCCCACAGCACAGCACCCATTGGACGGGGCCACGGGCCCGCCCAGGCACTCACACCCACTGGATGTTGTTCTTGGACTTCTTGCGGATGAGCTGGATGCCCTCCAGCACGTTGGTGATGTCATAGATGCGCCGCTTCTGCACATCCAGCACCTCCGCCGCCCAGTTCAGGTCCAGGACCCCGTCCTCGGACTCACTCAGGAGGTAAATGAACTTCTTGGTGAGCAGCCCCAGCGACGTGTCATACCGAGTCTTCTCCCCAGGGGACTTGGGGGCTGAGGAAGAAAGGGGCCCAGTCACAGCTCAGGGAGGGCCAGTCCTTGGAACTTCTTCCACTGACCTGGACCCACTGAGCACCACCTTTCACTGCCCTTCCCCAACCACTTTCCAGTTGACAGAGCACTGTGAGGCAGTAGGTCACCACCATTGTGCACACAGGGAACCTGATACCTAAGAGGGAAGGTGACTTGCTTAAGGTCTCACAGCCAGGGGGCAGTGTCAGAACTGGAAGGCCAGCGTCCTGACTCCTGCTTCAGAGCACCTCTCCACCACAGCCTAGCGCAGCCACACCACCGCCCACAACCGTAACTGCTTGCTGTGTGCAGGTCCTTGTTCTAATGCTTTCCATATACTAACAAGCTTAACACCCTACATAAGGTTGGTATACAACCATCCCCATTTTATAGATGAGAATACTGAGGCACAGACAGGTGTAACTTGCTCAGCTCACTCAATTAGAAAGTGGCAAAGGTGAGATTTCAAATCCAGGTAGTTTGGCTCCAGAGTCTTCCTTCTTAACCATTACCCTATCCTGGTAGTTACGTCAGGAATTTGGAATGAGGGTGGGGAAAGAAGGACGAGCCTGGATTCAAGAACACTTTTATAGACACACACTTGCTTTTTCATGTTTAGCCCAGTGATTATCTGAGAAGACTCAGTCCAGCAGGGTAGGTTCATGAAAAAGGTCCCTTTCTCAATGAGGTCAATGTTGCAAGACCCCATCTCAGCTGCAGCATCTTAAACCGCAAGGAGACTTTTGCAATCATGTGACTTCCAAGTCATATAGCAATTTAGTGGCCAAATAGTTCTGGAACCTGAGTTTTAGAGAGTCTCAGATTCCTCTGGAAAGAGACTTTAGCATTCCTTAACACATAGATGGTGAGCATTTGGCATACTGCTTTGACAGGTTTTGTGCCCATGGCAGACATTACTAATTGATCGGTGTACTTTTTTCACAAGCCATCATGAACCTTAGGATCCTTCAATACAGTGATCTGCGTGGCCTCTACCAATCAAATGGAGGGAAACTTCCTTGCCATTCCTCATCTAGCTGTGTCTCCTTTTACAGATGAGACAACTAAGGTTCACAGGAGTGAGCAGTCAGGTCAGGGCAGAGCCTTCTTCATTGTCTCCAACCCCCAAAACTAGTGCTCCTCCCAAACACAGCTGGTTACACTCCCACCCTAACCAGGATATTGACTGGAAATATGGAGAGGCACCACCTGGGCAGCTTCTGGATCTTGAACACCTCTGAGGTGGCACAGGCTGGATTAACCCAGGCTTCGTTTCCCTTTGAATCACTTATTTAACTCTGTCTGCATGTGGGAGAAAGACCCTGGTTAGCCCCTGCTCCTCTGACCTGGATTTTCTGTTTTACAAAAGTTCACATTGAACTACATGTGAAAACTTTTTGAAACTAGTAAGCTCCCAAACAGAACACTGGTCATCACACTGAGATCATGAGAGCAGTGTATGGCGTGGTAGTAGTGCCAGACATACATGTCAGTAGGTAGTGCCTGATTCTGCTTGCTAGCTGTGTGACTGTGAGCAACTCAGGCTGAGTCTTAAGTTGCCTCATCAGTAAAAGGGCGACAGTCCTTACCTACCTGGCAGGATCAAGTGAGAGGATGCCCAGCAAGCTTGCAAACCAGAAAGTGATAGAAATATTACTCCTGACGGCTTGGGCAGGGCTGCTGCCCTCTGCCCCTGCCCTGCCTCCCACCCCCAGATGTGCCATCAGCACTGCTTACTTTTAGGGCTAGGGAGACCATCCATTCTGATGCACTTCCCCTTGGGAGTTCGAAATTCAGGGACTGCAGGCCTCCCGATCCCCTCTAGGTCCAGCTTCCTTTTGGCCTTGGAGAGAGGGGGGAGAGAGAGGCAGAGTTTGAGAATCATTCTTCCTTTAGCCTTTCCCTGACCTGGGGACCAAAGTACCAAGGCCACCGGCAGCCACCTGTGCACAAGTTCACTACCAGTCCTGGTGCAACACTTCTGTACTTGATAAGGAAATATCAGGGACCTTAGAAGTGAGCTTGCAGGGAGAGGAAGTCCTGTTTTCTGAGGGGCATATAAAACTCCCATCCTTGGGCTGGGTGCGGTGGCTCATGCCTGTGGTCCCAGCTACTCAGGAAGCTGAGGTGGGAAGATCATTTGAGCCAAAGAGTTTGAGGTTACAGTGAGCTACGATGGTGCCCCTGCACTCCAGGCTGGGCAACAGAACGAGACTGTCTCAAAAAACAAAAACGTCATCTGAGGCCCAGGCACTTGAGACTCTACCAAAGCCATTCTGGCCAAAGGCTCAGGGTTCCTTAAAGACAGGCTCCCCACCCCCAGCCTACAGGAGGATGCAGAGAGGAAGCAGTGGGCGGGGCCTAAGCCACATCAGTCTGGGGAAAGGCTCTCCACACAAGCAGCTGGCCCTGCCAGACCCAGTGCCCATCATAGCCCCACAGCTGGCCCTTATCAGGGTGGGGCCAGGCATCCACCCAGACTCAGGGGACTTCCTGGCTCAGTGCCACACCCCAGGGAGGTGCCCACATTGAGAAGCAGTGCAAACATCCCCCACCCCCATGTTTGGGCTCCAGCTCAAGGGCCCCAGGGCCTCCTGAATAGACTCCATTTGCCATTCTTTCTATGCTGAGAGGGGCAGACAATGAATCCTTCCCCTGCGTCTTAAGGACAAGCAGCTGAGCCCCTCTCCCCCTCCCCCTCACTGTTCCCGCCAAGCTTGGGAAACACCTGCTGGGGAAATCAAACCACAGACCCATCTGCTCCTCTCCACCCATCGCCACCGGGCCTAATGAGGCCGAGAGCTGCACTGGCCCGGAAAGGGCCTCTCTCACGGTTAGGGCGGGGCAGGGCCGGAGCACTGGGGCACAGGTTAGAGACCTGGGCTTGGGTCTCCAGCCCCTTTGCAAGCTCACTGTGTGACCTGGGGAAATGCTTGGCATCTAGGAGCCTCAGTTTCCTCTTCTGTAAAATGGGGCAGAAAATACCTACCTCAAGGGGCTACTGTATAGATTCAAGGTCGTAAAGTCTCAGCCTGTGGCTCAGCACACAATAGGTACTCAGGAAATGCAGAGTCCCTTCCCTAAAATCCAATCTGAGCTCCTCCTGGATACACCCTTCTGGAGGTCATTGAACCCATTTCCTTCCTTCCCCCATCCCCCAGTCCCCCCAGACACCCCTACCCTGGCTTGGACAGAGAGGCCTATTTTGACACTTGGTGGTGAGGTCATGCTCGGCAGGGCTGAGACTTCTAACCGCTGCTTAGCACAGCTGGGCTGACAGGTGTGAGGGTTGGTGACAGCTCTTCCTGCTGTCAATTCCCCTCCCTCCACTCCTGCCCTCCTCCAGGAAGTCTTCCTGGACTGACTTGAGCATCCTGGCTATAACACTCCTCTCCTCTACCCCTACCCAGACCCAGACAGATCCAAACACCTCCCTGCTCATTCCTCTAGAAGTCTCTCTTCAATATTCCTTTTCTGTCCTCCCAGCCGGTGAAATCCTAGAATCTAGGGATGTAGCCCCACCCTGTCACTAAAAAAGGCCCAGTCACTTGCTGAGACCTTCCAGATGCCCTGAGCCAAGCCCAACATTCCTCACCTCACTGAATCTTCCCAGCACCACTAATCCCCATGGTACAGCTAAAGGAACTGAGGCTTGGTGAGCTCCAAGGCCTTTATCAATCCTGATCAAGGGTGTCCATCCCAGGGTTCTTCATCTAGCCCTCAGAAGGAATGCCAAGGGCAGGGACAGGAAAGGGAGTTCCACCTGAGACCGAGGTGGGGCAGCCCAGAGTCTCCCCAGCCACACCCACCTCCTCTGCCAGAACACACCAGGAAGAACCTCATTACCTGGGAAGGACCTTGAACAGAACACCTGTGCTGGGCCTATCACATAACAGTCCTGCCATGTCAGCATTGGCAATCTCTCCTGGCACACAAGAAGTGGAGACTCAGGGAGGTTAAGCAGCGTGGCCAAGATCACACAAAGGGCAGAGCCAGGATTTGCACCCAGGTCTGTCTGACTCCAAAGCCACATAGCAGGCTGCCTCGGGTCTGTCCCACACAATTTCCCCAGGATTTGCTGGAAATGGGGCCAAGGCCTGGCTGTGCCCACCTGCCCCCATCACTACACATATACATACACACAGCCCTCTCCCTTTTCTCACTCCCCCTCACCCTTCTCCTTTGCTCCCAGGGTCCCTAAGCAGCAAAGTTTGCCCCTAAAGATGCCTCCCTGGCCGGGCGCGGTGGCTCACGCCTGTAATCTAGCTCTCTGGGAGGCCGAGGCGGGCGGATGTTTGAGCCCAGGAGTTCGAAACCAGCCTGAGCAAGAGCAAGACCCCGTCTCTACTAAAAATAGAAAGAAATTAATTGGACAGCTAAAAATATATAGAAAAAATTAGCCGGGCATGGTGGCGCATGCCTGTAGTCCCAGCTACTCGGGAGGCTGAGGCAGAAGGATCACTTGAGCCCAGGAGT